>VYZS01016151.1:92993-149118 GCA_013400695.1 Neodrepanis coruscans
CCCTGAGAATTTTTATAAGCAAACAGCCCTCCTCCAGTATCAAAATGAAAAGCAACTCAGAGCAGCTTTAAAGTTTTTTTTTCCTTGTGATAACAAGCATCCCAAAGGCAGCCAGGGATCTCTGACCCTTTGTAATAATATTCCTGCCCACATTCAGAAACCTGTCAGGATTCTGGAACAGCTGCATTCAAGTATCATACTGGGGTTTTTTAAGTTATGGCTTTAGATTGTATGAATTTATTTGAGTGGGAGCCAAGAGGAGGCTCCAGGGAGACCTTTCAGCCCCATTTCCAGTACCCAAAGGGGCTCCAGGAGGGCTGGAGAGGGATTTTGGAACAGCTGGGGAAGGCAATTCCAAACCAGAAGTTTTCATCTGTTTAATATGGACACTTGCCCTTTAAGCAACCAACAAGATGGAGCCATAAATTACACTGCAAGCAACACCACTGAATTCTTGAAAGGCAGAATGTTTACAGGAAAAGTCATGATTTATCTGCAACTGCACTTTCTGCACTTCTAAAAGGAAGCCAGTATAGATTGTTTTACTTGAGAATGAAATCTGTGGCTGCTGTTGAGAAATACCCACTTATTGCTCAAAGAACAGGCCCACCACTACTCAGATGTGACCATTCCAAAACTATTTATTCAACCAAGATGTGGGGCATGGCTTTCAAGCTCTGTAGAAAAGGGGGAAAGACCAGGCCCTAATAATGTGTGATTGCCTTCAGTGTAGCAGTCTGAGGAAAAACAGCTGAGCCTTGTGTTATCCAAACAAACCCACATTCCATTCTGACTTTCCAAACCAACACACTGCTGGTTTTCATTAGCAGCCACCAGCCATTCTTCTTATTTAACAGAACTTAGGTACTGGAAGAAATCCCTCACAAAGAGAAAATTAACACACTTTTCTTTCTTTCAACATTCCCTGTCTTCAGAAGGCAAGGAAAAAAGTAAGACCTGTCTGATCTTTGTCAGCTTTCTGACACACTAAAGGCAGCTGAACTGAACAGAAGTTCAAGGTATATGGCTCAGCTTTGGGTGAAAAAATGCAAGGAATGCCTGATCCTACTTAAATAAATTTGAGTGTTTCCTGTATTACCATGTAAGCCTGGAGTCAAGAGTTCTGCCAGTAGCAATATATCTATTTTTCACCCATGATCATGGTCTTTGCTTCATCTCTAAGTCTGGGAACAACACAGCAAAGAAAGTGAACAATAAACTAAAGATTTTCCTGGACACACAGTGAAAAAAATTCTCAGGAGTAGGAAAAGGTAACTGCATAAAAGGTGACATAAAGAAAGGAATATGTCACAATTTGTATTTAAAAAAAAGAGGAAATCAGGGCTATATGGTGCAAGGAAAAAATATTTTGGGTGTTAAAATGTGTGATAGAATGTCAAGACAATCTCACTAATTCTTTCACTTCTGTTTGGAGAGAGAAGCAGCAGCTGCAACACAAAAGGGCAGAGAAAAGGAAGCAGGAAATTCATCCAGAGGGATGTCAGCACAGAGCACCTCCTGCTTTCACTCTGGCAGCTCCTTCACACTCTGCAGCAAGTAACAGCCCAAGGCAACTTTGGGAAACCTTACACAGGAAATAAACTCACATGAGATATTAAATGTAACAAATTTTGGGAAGGGGTTGATAAGAGTCCACTTTCATCTCCAAGTTTCTTTATTACAGCATTTCAACAGTAAGTTTTCAGCCCTGATAATCCTTTCTAATTTAGCATAAGCAGTGCTACTATTAATGTGCTGGAAAAAATAGTAAAACAAACAAAACAAAAATCTACTGAGGCTTATTAGTCACAGCACCATATTGGGCAAAATTACCCCAAAATGAAACTACAAAATAAACCACCTTAAAATAAAAATTAAAATATTAAAAATAAACAATACTTAAGCAACAGAGGACAAAAAAAAAAAGACTGGAAAACTTACTTTTTCTGCATTTTCCTGTTTTTCTCTGCCTGACCTCCAAGCTTGCTCAGGCCTAAGGCATCCTGAGAGGAACCATCTGCTTCTCCCATGCCACCTACAAGAAACCAAACCAAGACAACCCAGCCTTGTCAGTTCTCAAGCAAGAACTCAATCCTTTGTAATGTCACTGATCAGAAATGTACCAGGACAAACCCTCAAGAAAAACAAAAACCACCACCTTGTCCTTCTTTGTTTGTTTGTCCAGGCCGCCCCTTTTCCTTCTTGCCAAACAAGCGGCCGATGGAGGATTTGATCCCCTTCTTTTTGGGAGCTTTATGAAGGGAATCTTGGCTACTGTTACTGCTGCTGGGATTGCTGGTTTGCCCATCTTGAGAACCTGTTGAACTTTAGCAAAGCAGAGAGTCACAAAGGAGCACAACAAGCTCACCAGTGTAACAGAGAGACAGAGAGACAAGTCCAGGGTTGTGTGAGCATTAATCAAAGTTCAGTAACTCATTGATGGTTCTGTGCATGTTAAAGTTCAGTAACTCATTAGTGGCATCTAATTTCAGCTTTTATGAGCCATGAAAAGAAATTTATCTATTAAAATATGTAACGTTAAAGAGAAAAAGTGGTGAAAACAAAAAAGCCACGTAAGAACAGAAGGAAGGGAAATAAAACATAAAGCACTGAAGTACAAGTCAATAATAAGAGTTTAAAGTGCAGTTCAGAGAGGCCAAAAATATTTGAGTGGAATCCAACCCAGACACTTCAGTACTTTGAAAAGAGTATCTGTCAGTCAAAGTTATGGCAATTTTGGATGTTATTTCTAAATTTATACCCCAATTCCAACTGGAACTGTCTATTTTCCATTTCCTGAACACGAAGCCAACCTAATGCAGGCCCTGGGTACCAAAAGAACTCACATAAAGCTGAGTTTTTTGGTAGGCCTGGCTGGTTCCCAGCTACTTACTTCCTAATGTCCCTGATATCCTCATGGCTCACTGTGTGCAGGGCTCCCTTCTGGACTCTGTCCAAACGCAGGGACCGGGGGGAGGAGGGTGGTGACGTCTCACATTTGATGGTGGTTTTATCATCTCGTACCTCTTCTCTGGAAGATGGA
This sequence comes from Neodrepanis coruscans, assembly GCA_013400695.1. Classification (NCBI taxonomy): domain Eukaryota; kingdom Metazoa; phylum Chordata; class Aves; order Passeriformes; family Philepittidae; genus Neodrepanis; species Neodrepanis coruscans. The sequence continues at coordinate 96,037 of VYZS01016151.1, forward strand.
GACTGGTGGAAAAAGGAGGGAGAACTTGAGGGGGAGATGCCCAAATATTTAGGGAATATCAACACCACACAAAATACTGAAAGGAAAGATCAATTGTTTCAGTGTTACAGGATTACTTTTGCCCTTACCATGTGAAGTTGCCTATTTTTTGCTTGATTTCTCTCTGAATTTCCTGTCACCTTCAGTGACAAAGCTGCTAAATTTCAGTCTTGGGTACTGAAATAAGCAGGGAGCACTTCTCTTTTACTCATTCAGAGAGCTAAGGACTAAAGAAATGTCTTTATAATCACAAAACTGATGGAGCTGAGTTCAGTTTGAGCAAGTGCAAACACAGAAAACCAGAGAGTCCTGTGAAAAGAGCCATTAGCAAGATTGCTGACAATGAAGTCAGTTTTTACACACTTGTGGATCTTAAAGAAATTGCAACTTGTCTGTGTGTGCACTAACAGACCTTCAAAATTAAGCACTGATGCATCAAGACTGCAAAGCAGTGGTTGCAAACAGAAAGCAGCACAACTCCACACCAGCAAAAAAAAAAAGGCCAAACAAACAAAAAAAACCACAAAGCAAACCCACACTTATGCTAAAATGATAAACCAAGATCCTGCTTTATTAAAGAGTCCCCCTGCAAATGCTTCCTTTTATGTTCCTGTTACCCATTAATGAGCTTGGGGTCAGGGGAGGGGCACAGCATGAAATAAACTGAAGAGTTTTACCTTTCTACGGTGTTTCCTTAAATCACTAGGCTGACAGATGCATGCAAAGAAAAGAAATTTGGGAGAGCTGTATTTATTGTAAACTGCAGCACAGACAAAACATATTAGGGGGAATATAAATAACAATTATAACAATGGCACAGAGAAAGATCCTGAGTGTGAAGGGCTCTTCAAACCACAGATTTAAATGCATCCCTGAAGAGAGGAAGGAAAAAATATCAACACTTTCAGTTGGTTATCTACTGAAATACCATGTCTGAGTGAGGCAAATAAGACACAAAATGTGCAGCACCTTCAGCAGGAAAAACAGGGAAGGGTTTCTTTTAAAAGGTGAGAGATTTCATTGGCCACAGCAGCCTTAAACACATTGTCTGCACTACTCCCTCCTCACAGCTTGAGATTCCTGCTGCTGTTTCCCACACAGCACAAAAAGCAGCCAATGTTTAATAACTGTGGAAGACAAGAGTGCCAACAAGAGCTGATTTCTACAAAAGAACAGGATCCTGATCTTTCTACTAAGTTTAAAGTGCTGGAATGATTGAGGAAGAGTCCACCTCCAGTTTTATTTTATCCTCCAGGAGTCACTCACTCTCACTCCAAGTATTTCCTCACCTCTGCACAGGGCAAGGCAGCAGCCTTGAGTCACATAAGCAAATTATTCAGGCTGATGTTTCCCTCCCACAAAGGACAACTTTGAATCATTTTTTATTTAGAACACATGTAAACTATGCAGCATTAACATGCAAAGTTTTGTTCACTCTGACTGCAGAGTACCACGTTCACTGAATCACAGCAGGGACCTTTAAAGGTGATTTAGTCCCTCCCCAGGTTGCTGACAAAACACCTCAGACTCACTTTGCTCTTGCTGGATCTTTCATCTGTTAAATCTGATGACCCATAAAAATGCAAATGTGGAATGAAAACTGCCCACAGGAACTGGCCCAGAGAGCTGGAGGCTTCACATGTATCATGGTGATGCTTTTTCATCTTGAGGGGCTTTCAACTGACTGACCTGCACAACCACTACTGCAAGCAGCATTTGCCTACATGATCATTAACTGATGTAATTCTCCTTTAAAAACAAAGCAGAAGTCTGAACATTCAGTCTAATAACTCATAATAGCTGTGCCAAAAGTTTCTAGAAAGCTCTCGTTCTGTAGTTCTGGAAGCACAGCTTCCTGTTTTCAAGCTTCCACAAAGCAGTTGCCAGGTACAAAAATCATCAAATGCAACTGCAAACACCAGATCAAGTGACTCTGATTCACAGTTATGATCTAAAGTGAAGTTCATTACAGTTCACTTTAGTCCAACTGCATTAGTTTTTAGCACTAGACATGTTCTTCTCCTGGTCTAGTTTTTGGGAAAACAGCTACTTAAATTTGTATATGGTTTTTGGCATGAGAGTACTTTAACTACTTATTACTGTGAAATGCTAGAAGATAAACCACTCCACACTTGGAATTTTGATCATTTTGAGGGTTTTTTTTTAAGAAGTGTGCTTGACCCTGGATACATGGCTAGAGCTAATATATAATGATTTTTATTTTTTTTTAATTCATAAAGGCAAAATCATTCCTTTTTATGAAAAAATGTAGCTTTTTGGTATACCTACACATCCATTTTAAACAGCCAGCAAAAACAATGAGCTGAGATACTTGTTTTTAAACACTCTTTCCTGTAAAAGACCCAAAAGAACCCAAACATTTACAACCACCTGCTCTCACATTATTCTTTGTCTGATTGCTGTGGCTTAAGACATGATACAAGTACAATAATCCAAGGTAACAAGGTGTAGTAACCATGTTGTTGGATGTACAACCAGAAAGTACAGTTTCCAAAAGCACATGGAAATCTGGAGACAAGGTAGAGTGTCTAGAACTGAATCTGAAAAGGAGCTTTTCCTGGAGAGTGAAGAGCAAAGGAATACCAGCACCCAAAGATGCTCCTTGATGAACAGTGTCCCAAGTAGAGGAAGCTGTTTGGTTTAATTAACATTTCTGTAAAAACAAGAAAGGGGAAAACTTTTATCTTGTTCCTATAGATGTGTTTATTGTGCACAAAGCAGCTCCTAGAAAGAGCAATTTTTCTGAGCAGTCACATGAATGCCAAAAAAATGAATCCATCTTTTAGGCTAAGCCTAAACTACTTCATCAGACACTTGTTTTACCTACCTGCCTTAACAGCCCAAAACAAGACAGAAAGGAAGGGGAAATCCAACAGCACCTTTCCCGGAGAAAAGAAACACTCTCTGCCCAAAAAAACGCTGGAATCAATGTGATACTTACCAGTGTCATTATCCCCAATCTGTCCACCTCCCGGGCCGGGCTGTGCGGGATCCGCCGGGGGGTGGAGCGGCCGCTGCCGGGCGGGGAGGAGCCGGCCAGGGATCCAGCGGCGTAGGAGGGCGGCAGGGAGCTCATGGAGCGGAACCGGCCGTGGGCGTCCAGGCTGCCGCTGCCCACCCTGCTCTCGATCTCCTCCGCACGCTGCTCCGTGTTCTCCTTCTCCTCCTGGATGAGTCTGCAGGGCAAAAGACAAAGGAACGTGGCATCCAAGGGAGGAATTAGGAAGGCTCAGCATTTATCCTTTTCCAAGGAGTTTTACCTGATCTCTTTGTTGATTGCATCCAGCTGCTCTTGCAGCATGATGGCCAAGGTCTGGGCATCGGCCTGGCCACTGGGTGAGAGCAGATCCACTGAGCTGAATATTGTCTCCCTGTCGTCCTCCACGTCAGACACATCCACATCACTCTCAAACGCCTGTGCCACGTTTGCCAACACACTGGCCTGCTGGGCTCGCTCCCAGTCCTGCTCATTCAGAGTCTGAACCTGCAAGAACCCATAAAAAAATCAAATCCAAACTCAGATGGGAAAAAACACGACGTTTCTGTTGTTTTTTAAGAAGTTTAGAGTAATTTTTGTGAGTCCACTTACATGCTGAATCCATCCATCAAGACAGCAATGCAAAGAAAAAAAAAAAAAGCTGTAATGCAGGAAACTTTCCAGTTTCACTGAAGTGGAAGATGCAAAATGGACAGGCCCACTGAATAAATTCAAACATCACATATCCTGGCTAGACACACTTTAAATTACAGTAGAATGTTGCTGTCAATTCCATGGGAATTTTGGAAGCAGCTTTGTAATGAGCACTTACGTGTCCTGAAAGGGACTTGGAATTGCCAGAAGAGCAATGTGTCAGTGTATAGCCTGTTCCAAATTACATTTTACAGGCTTAGCAAAATTAAAAAACAAAACAGAATTGGAGTTCAAAATCATAATCCTGCAGTGATTTGGTAACAATTAAAAAGCTGTGCATTAGTAAAACAGGATCTATAAAATCTGGCTGAATGCTGCCTACTCCTGCAGCTGATGAGCCCCACACAAACATGATTTGTTATTTTCGTGTTACCTTGGAAGGTTCATCTCTGAGAGCTGCCAAACGCCCCTTCTGGGGACGCCTGAGCACGGAGGAGGTGCCGTAGGAGTCCGTGTGAGTGTCACCCACCGAGGGAGATGGCACAGGGAACCTGAAATCCGCCCGGCTGCAACACACAGACAAACACTTCAGCCTGACAAAGGGAGCGATAAACCAAGGCATTCGCACAAAGGACTCCTCCCACCCCACCAGGGCTGATTGTTTTTAAACAATGTGTAAAAACCCCTATGAAAATGTGTATTTTACAGCTGTGACTGAGGTATTTTCACTTATAATGGGCAAAATTGCATTTAGCACGGTGACTTTAAAGAACACAGGGGAAAAAAAAAAAGCACTGCTGGCACCTGTGGTGAAGTGATGTGGCTCTGAGTCTCACTTGGTCATTTTCAGCCCTTAATGCATCAACATTTATTGCAAGTTGATCCTGGAAAAATAAACGCACAGCAATATGCTTTAAAAAACAATCAGTGTCAAACACGGATTTATAAAGTAACATTTAGGGTTTTGACCTCATTTCTATCAAACTCAGAAATAACAGATTTCAAAACACACCCATCAACAATGTAAAATGTAAAAACTGTTTTTGCTACCCCTGTCACAAAAGGCCATCCCAGAATAATCCTGCTGCCTCTCTACACTGACTCCAGTAATGACAATACATATTCTAAAAACAGCTACAAAATAAAATTCACATGGCACTGATTTGATTATAATTAAGCAAAAATAATAAGAAACAAAGGAAGATTTTTTTTTTTCCCCAAGCTCCCTGCACAGAAGGTTCTGAAGGCCCTCACTTTTAACTTGGACATTTTTACATGCTCCAGAAACTCCAAATTTAACAGCAGAGAAACCCAATGAACGAGAAAACAAGAGAAGACTAATAAAAAGTGGCTGATGATGAACATCTGTGCCTTGTGTGAAAACTTCTGGCCTACACATAACAAGAACTCCAAGTACATTCTGCAAAGCACTCTGATTGCATTCTTCATTTTATTACAGAAGCACAGCCTCTAAAGCCTGGCCTGGAGACTTGCTAGAATGATGTGNGCCAGAAGAGCAATGTGTCAGTGTATAGCCTGTTCCAAATTACATTTTACAGGCTTAGCAAAATTAAAAAACAAAACAGAATTGGAGTTCAAAATCATAATCCTGCAGTGATTTGGTAACAATTAAAAAGCTGTGCATTAGTAAAACAGGATCTATAAAATCTGGCTGAATGCTGCCTACTCCTGCAGCTGATGAGCCCCACACAAACATGATTTGTTATTTTCGTGTTACCTTGGAAGGTTCATCTCTGAGAGCTGCCAAACGCCCCTTCTGGGGACGCCTGAGCACGGAGGAGGTGCCGTAGGAGTCCGTGTGAGTGTCACCCACCGAGGGAGATGGCACAGGGAACCTGAAATCCGCCCGGCTGCAACACACAGACAAACACTTCAGCCTGACAAAGGGAGCGATAAACCAAGGCATTCGCACAAAGGACTCCTCCCACCCCACCAGGGCTGATTGTTTTTAAACAATGTGTAAAAACCCCTATGAAAATGTGTATTTTACAGCTGTGACTGAGGTATTTTCACTTATAATGGGCAAAATTGCATTTAGCACGGTGACTTTAAAGAACACAGGGGAAAAAAAAAAAGCACTGCTGGCACCTGTGGTGAAGTGATGTGGCTCTGAGTCTCACTTGGTCATTTTCAGCCCTTAATGCATCAACATTTATTGCAAGTTGATCCTGGAAAAATAAACGCACAGCAATATGCTTTAAAAAACAATCAGTGTCAAACACGGATTTATAAAGTAACATTTAGGGTTTTGACCTCATTTCTATCAAACTCAGAAATAACAGATTTCAAAACACACCCATCAACAATGTAAAATGTAAAAACTGTTTTTGCTACCCCTGTAACAAAAGGCCATCCCAGAATAATCCTGCTGCCTCTCTACACTGACTCCAGTAATGACAATACATATTCTAAAAACAGCTACAAAATAAAATTCACATGGCACTGATTTGATTATAATTAAGCAAAAATAACAAGAAACAAAGAAAGATTTTTTTTCCCAAGCTCCCTGCACAGAAGGTTCTGAAGGCCCTCACTTTTAACTTGGACATTTTTACATGCTCCAGAAACTCCAAATTTAACAGCAGAGAAACCCAATGAACGAGAAAACAAGAGAAGACTAATAAAAAGTGGCTGATGATGAACATCTGTGCCTTGTGTGAAAACTTCTGGCCTACACGTAACAAGAATTCCAAGTACATTCTGCAAAGCACTCTGATTGCATTCTTCATTTTTATTACAGAAGCACAGCCTCTAAAGCCTGGCCTGGAGACTTGCTAGAATGATGTGGGGAGGTGCAGTGACTTAATACTTGTTATTAATACTTGTATTATTTCAGAACAGTGTGGCCATAAAATCAACTGCCACTGCTTAAGGAAGCAGAGATATGAAAGGCCCCACCACTGCTATTCCAGAAGAGAACTTGTATTTTTAGCAGTTGCACAAGCTTTTCATGTCATCCAAATGCTTTAATAAAAACCTTATGAGAAAACACCCCACATTCAAAGTATTTCTCTTTCCTTTTTGCTGTTCAAGGTCATATGTACAACAGTATAAAAATTCTCCACAATCCCCAAACTCTGATAAATTGCCAACATATCCAGGCATTTGACATATTCTGCAGTGTGTTAAGCCTTTGAGTAAGAGGTTATGTATGACCTATAAAATCCCCATAAAAGTGGAGAACACAATACCCACAAAATGAGCAGTAACAGCTCCCTACTTTAACACACAGCAGGTAATGTTAAATCTCATGGGGAACTAAAACCTGATCCTGGCATGCAGCAAGGCAGCAATTGTGTTCCAGGGGAAGGTTTCAGAAATACCTTTTCATGCTGAAGCTCCTCTATTTGTTTTTTTGCATTTTCAATTTCTCGAAGAAGTGAATTCTAAAATAAAAAGGCATCACAAATTCAGTCATTTAGAAAGGGCTTTACAGTTTTAAACCACAACCATGAGGAGCATCAAAAAAACCCCAAAATTCAGTCAAACACCACACAAATGCATCTCAAGCTACAGATACTTTATTGCTTCCATCATTTCACTTTGATTATAGATGAAGGTTTATCCTTCCAGGTGTACAGCCCTCTAAATAATGGATTCAGTAATAGCACTGCTGCCATTAATTTTTAATAGCAAAAGCAGCCTTTTAAAATTCCACTTGACAAAGTGTGACTAGGAAAAAAGAGGACTAATTAGGCAGCTAAAATATTTCAAAGCAATTCACTGAGTGGTTACTAAGGTGTTAGCAGCCATTATCCTGAAGTTTTCACTCTGTTTGCACTTGCTTAACCTAAAAAAAAATTACTAAGACAGTCATTTCTTGGATGTACTGTACCTCCAGAGCTGCAACACTCACTGACTTAAAGGTTTTCCTCAACATCAGAGCTGTTTCTTCACAAGAACAGTAAATATAAATACTCATGCCTACTACAAATCCCTGCTCAGAGCAGCTTCCAAATTCAGACTAAGAAGGAAAGAAGAATATGAGAAATCACATTTGAGAGCTACAACCATCAAAATTAATTCCTACTGCTTCTTGTGACTGTAGCATGTGAGACCAAGGGAAAAAAAAATAAGAGATTCCCCTGGGTCACTTTCTTTTCCTTTTCCACCACAGCCAAAGGTTCTGGTAAACACATTTTCTTGAGGTTATTAATACCTTTATTACATGTTCAAGATACAACCACAGTTTCCTATGTGGAAAAAGGAATCATTCTGTGAAAAAGACCCAGTGATCAGAACAAAGCCTTGAAATTTTACCTGGGTGTTTCCTCTCAAATTATCATAAAAGAATGAGCTGGAAGCCTCAGCAAAAACACTTTTCTAGAGGCTGTTCCTTACAGTAAAGGAGAAGTGGATTTTCCTCATTATTCATAAACATAATTATGGTTTGGAAGGTAAGATGGAGTGAGGGTCAACCCTAAGGCAGCTCCCCCAATATCCAAGCATAGAAAAAACCCAATCACCTGCTCCTTAGAAATTGAATTTAAAAGACTGTTAGAGCAACCTGTTGATGTCACAACATGGGCCATAACTACAATTTCTGAAGCAGCTGGTGATTTTGAAAATAGTGATGCCAACTAAAAAGAACACAAGGCAAAAGTTTGGAGCCTTAGATCCCAGATAAGCACCTTTATCATCAACCCAAAAGGATGAGAGTCAGTAGGACCTACATTTGTCCTGCACTACTGGATTCCTTCCCAGCTCTGAGAGTGTAAAAAGCAGGGAAAAGAATGAATTAAATCCCTGTAATGATCTGAGAGGAAGGAGCACAGCCCTGGAATTCTAGAAGGACATTCAAGAGGTGCATTGACAATGCAGGGAACAGCCCATTTACATTCACCTAAGAGTCTCCCAATAATCTACCTGGGAGGAAAACACAAGATTGTTTCAACTTGCAAGAATCCCACAACGACCCAGGGGAACTGGTACGGCCAAAAGCAGTGGGAAACAAAAGAAACTGAGCTGGAAAGGCCAAAGTTTAGTCCTAATTCTTTGGGCTTCCTGTATTACACTGGATGAGCCTACTTATGCAATCCACACCAACCAACTAGGGAAGGATAAAGCCTCTTAAAAGATGCCTTGTCAACACTGCAGTGCAATGCCCCCCCCAAAAAATCATTTTAAGTCAATATTTTCAAAATCCACACCAGGAAAAAACACCCTAGAAAACAGGGTTTTCCTATTTATTTACTGAAGTTACAGACACACTGTAAAAAAAACACAAACCACCACAGAATTCTGAGCATTTTTATGAATGTGTGTGCTGGAAAGTGACTTGTTACCTTGTCTTCCAGGGCAGCCATCCTCTCCTTGAGATGAAGCTGGAGCCTTTCATTGGATTCAGACAGAAGCTTATCCACAGTTTCTGACAGACGTTTGTTATGCTCTTCATTCATCTTCTCCCTCTGTCTGGCCTAAGACACAGAAAAGCTGCTGAAACAACTCAAAATTTCCAGTGTCTGTAACAATGTGCAGGTTGTAAAGGCAGGGAGGTTTCTTTAACCCAAATTTTAACAGAAATATTTTTCCACAATATTTTTCTATGGCTCTCCAGGGCTCTGTAAACCTCTGGGACACTTGAGGCTTTAATAACTGATCCAACATCAGAAGCTTGAAAATCTGAGTTTACAATTAAAAAAACAGCAGATTTCAGAATGAATCCCACGATTTATAACCCAGGAACCAATTTTTCCATAGTAATTTAATCCAGCCAGTTTTAAATCTGTCTCTTCATCAGAAAGCATAACTAACAATTAGACATCTTCCAATCTCAAACTTTCATTGGGGACTTCCACCTTTTCCTTGAGATTTAAGGTTAGACATAGTACAGCCACTCAAACCTCCCAACTACCAGCCAGCCTGAAGGTGACAAATAAAACCAGCTTTGCTGAATGGTAGCAGCCATGAAGGGGATTAAATTCTTTCTTTCAGCTTGGTATCTCTGTCAAAATGATGCCCAATACCCTTTGCAGCTCTTGGTTCTTCTCTTCCAGCTGTGCCTCCATCTGCCTCAGCCGCTCCTCGATGTTGCCGTGTCTCTCCTCAGCCTGTCCAGTTGAAAACAAAATTAGAATTTGGCTGTTTTGTCCTTTTGGGTTTGTTCTTTTTTTTTAAAGGGTTTCAAAAGCATAGAAACACTGAAGCACAGTCATATTTCTAACATGCTTTGCACAACTGCCATTTATGGTAACACAAAACGCAGAACAGATGCTTTTCTGTCACCAAAAGACCCTTGCAAGAGGTTCCCTCTGTAAGTAGCAAAATGGTGAAACCTCTCACCCCTGCAGTACCACGAATCAACTGCTCTTTGCAAATGAACTTGCAACAGCAGCAGCTCATTCATATCCCCCAGGAATTAAAAAATAAATAAATAAATAAATAAATGAAAATAAAACCAAAACCCAAGTGCATTTTCAGCTTTTCCTCACCAGGCTGGACGATGTGAGCCTTGGTTAGTAACCATGACAAAGCAGAAAGCAGCAAGCAGAAACAAGGACTGAGAGACAAATTCTACCTTCCTAAGCTTGGTGGTAAGTTCCAATACTTTTGCATCTTTAGCAGCAGAGCTCCCAGGAGGCAAAAGGTCAGACTACAGAGCCAGTTAGGGACAGGAAAGATAACAGGGAAAGAAAGGAAACCAAGTCTTTAAAGGAAAACACACACACACACACACTTGAACAGGCTTACTTGGAGAAACCTGAGAAGGGAAGGGGGGAGGGAATATAGGTTACACCCTACCCCGGACAANGCAGCAGAGCTCCCAGGAGGCAAAAGGTCAGACTACAGAGCCAGTTAGGGACAGGAAAGATAACAGGGAAAGAAAGGAAACCAAGTCTTTAAAGGAAAACACACACACACACACACTTGAACAGGCTTGTTTGTTGTTACTAAATATAATCCTCTAGACTTCACTATTCCATTTGCAGCCCTCTAAAAATCTTGGTATTTCTTAGTGTCATTACTTGTCTCTCTCCCCACACTCTTCACCTGATGCACAGGGGAACAAAAGTGGGTTTCCCCTTCATAAAGCCTAAAAGGCTTTATGCCTATTATTAAAATTATTTTGATAAAATGATGGGATGGTGTTGGGTAGGTGGATAAGTCAGGCAATAGGTTGGACTTGATGACCTCTATGGTCTTTCCCAACCTTGTTAATTCTGTGTAAAAAGCACCAAAATAGTAAGTCAGAGACATGATTTCATAATGCAACAGTGTTAACAGAAAACCTTCTTGAGTTAAAATTAAAAAAAAAAAATTAAAAAAAAAAGAAGAAAGAAAGAAAAATTAAGGAAGAGCAAATCAGAGTGTCTTTGGAGAGATGAATGGAAAAAGTGGAAAATAAGGGGAAAAACTAGAAACACAAAGAACCAAAGCCAACACTAAGAATAGATTTTGTGCAGTGAGACACCAGGAGAGAACAAAGTCTGGAGGCCACTGGCAGCTCCCTCACCTTTGTAAGGGCTGCAACTCTCTGTGCCAGCTCAGCTTCCACCTCTGGCAGAGTCTCAGCTTTCCTCAGGGTCTGCTGCAGCTTCTGCTCAGCCAGTTCCAGTCGCTCCTGCAACTGCCTGTTCTTATCTTCACTCTGCGCAGGATTGGCACCAGCAAATGTGGGGTGTTAAAAATGGCAATTAATCCTCATCAGAGCAGCAAATGAGCTCCTCCATACTTTAAATAACACTGTGCATAATGTCCCAAAATGTATTTTTATTTAAACTATGCATAACTTCTTCTGAGAATTATACTGAAGGGAACTTCTCTTGCTAAGAGCTGCCTGCCTCTAATTAGAAAGTGATTGGCCAAACAACCATTTCTAAAGTTGGGCTATTTCATGCCAAGCTTATGGCAAATTTCCTCTCCCAGTAAAGCAACATTCTCTTCTGTTAGGGGCTACAAAAACCACTACACAAGTTTTTTAAAGTGTTTCAGCTTAGAATGAGTGATTCTCACACTAAAAGTCTCAAAATCATTTTTCCCCTCCCAGTAAAACTGTCTCATCCTCCCAATGCACGAGTCCAGTTAGTAAAAAACACTCTACATCACAAATCAAGTGCTCCAGTACAACCAGAACATCCATTCTTCCCAAAGTGCACTCCAAGCTCATTCCAGAGGCCCAACCTGTCGGTGCATGGAGTCTTTAGTGGCAATTTCATTTTCAAGTTTGTCATTGAGGTCATGCACAGATGTAGCTTCACGCTGTGCAGCGAGGTAGCGTTTCTCCAGAGTTGTGATTCTCTCCTCCATGTCTTCCTTCTGGGCCATGGTCTGTGCCACACACCAGGCAGGATTTGGGAGAGGAGAGAGAGTTATTATTATTATTATTATTCCAACCCCAACCAATAAAAATAGTAACTAAAAAATCAGGTATTTCTGTTATTTCTCTCAGCATCAAGTGAAGTAGGAGTGAAGTGAAGAATAGCCTCCCTCAGGAATACAAATTCAAAAATTATTTTGAAACAGCAAATGCCTAAAAAACCATGGTTTTTATTATCTTATCCCACAGAACTTCTACTTACTTCTTCAATGGCACATACACAGCAATACTTGACTTTCTGGAGATGGTTCTTGTACTTAACTAAGCACCCTTCCTATTTAATTTCAGTACACTGCAACACATGGGACCTTGGGGACCAGTGATTGATCAGGAACTGCCAATCACAGCACTGAAATTAAAGTGATTCCTCAACCAGGCACATCTTTAAAAAATGTAAACCCATGATTAAGCTCAGCTCTTATGCCAAGATCAAGCACCTCTTCAAGAACAGGTTGAAGTCTGTGATATTTCATTACTACACTGGAGATTTAACATCCAGTTAGTCACAGATTTATCCCAAAGACAAATTTCCTTAAGCAACTACTCTTTTATATGAGAACCATCATGCCTTGAACTCTTTTCTTCTCCCCTGTCAAGCCCAAAACATCCCAAAGCACAAAGATTCAACTGAGCACCAATGTCATGCACTTGTGAGACCCTGAATTGTGCCAGTTCCCTCCTCACCTCTCGAACATCTCTCTGTAACTTTGTGTTCATCTCCTCAGACTTTATCAAGTCTTTCCTGGCTGTGTCAAGATCTTCCTCCAGCTCTGTCACTCTGCTGGACAAAGCAGTGAGACGTTCTTTCATCTGTGTCTGCTCTTTGTTTTGCTTGTCTATGATGTCCTGCAGCTCAATCACTTTAGCAAGGTTTTCATCATGGCATAAAGAACCATCAGAGGATCTCTGTTACAGGGGGGAAAAAAAACCCCAAGTCTTAGTTACCAAAATTAAACTTTAACTGGATGATCACTCAAAAATACCTTATGACAATTTAAAATCAAAATGTTAATGATCAAAAAAAAAAACAGATGTCAGCTCAGCAAAGTAAATAGCTGTACCTTCCCATTGGTAGTTGGTGTATTTTCTTGTTCATGATTAATATCCAGCATCCCATCTGGAAGTGTTTTCTTCTGATTATTCTGCTCTTTCAGAATCATTAACTAAAAGAAAAAGTTTACACACACATGTTTTCAAGTCAATTCCTTTCTCACTAATAATATAAAGAAAACCTGCAAAAGCAAAGGAGCAAAGCAACAATTACTGATCCTACTGCAAGGTATTTATTAATAAAACATGGTACAGGCACCCAATTTATGCCATTGTAACCCCCAAATTCTTATTTTAAAACCAAATTAACTCTTTTTATTCTTTTGTTTTGTCTGGGGCTTCTCTTAGGTTTTGTTGGGATTTTTGGGGGAGAAGGTGTCAGAGGGTTGAGGTTCAGTTTTTTTCCCTCTCCAGCTCTTTTCAAAGCAACTCAGTTAAAAATTAACAGTTATTCCACTTGGCAAGAAATCAGATGCAAGAAGTGAAAGTGAAACTTAATAAATTACTGTGTACAAATATTGACTGAACTGCCCACAGTGCAAACAGGAGGAGTCCTTTGGAGACAGACACTCACCTCTTTGTGTGTAGTACCTAGTTCTTCTTCCAATAAACTACATCTTTCAAGTGCTACTCGTAACCTCTCCCTTACCTGAAAAGGTAATTTCACATCATTTCAAATCATTCAAGTCAAAAAAATTCATTTCACTTGCTACCATGGCCTTTCAGATAATAAATGACACTACTTCCATCGCACAGGCTTAATCTACAACACAAAAAACTAGCCAAAGAATGTGTTAAAAATCTAGTTTTTTCCTTTTTTGGCATCAGCAAATCATCTCTCAACTCAATTAAACATGACCAGAGTTTGCTTGTCCTTTTGCAAGGCACAAAGCCTGTTAGGTTTTGGTGATTTCTGCTTAAACAGAAGACTTCTGCTTAAAGTAATCAGCCAGATTTTATGGACAAGGACCACAAAACTCTGAGCTGGAAAGAAAACTCCCAGTGAACTTCACCACTGGCATATCCTCCTGCCCAAAATCAGGCCCAGCTGAAGGGAGGAGTTCCTGTAATTCAGCTCCATATCACAGTGTAAGCAGATTCCTCTCCTGTTGTCTCAGTTCATTTCTTGCATTGCACAATCAGAAGGGCTGAATCCTGACACTGTACAAGGTGAGACACTGTGTGCAACCCTACAGCAAATGTATTGCTCCTGAACCAGGCTGAGTTTACATTAACACAGATAAAAAAAGTACTGGAATGAAGTGCCATTAATTTAGGAGAGCAGGTACTGATGCACTCACAGTTCTGAGACAACTCCAGCACAAACACTGCATGGCCCACACACACACAAAAAAAACCAGGGGACAGGGTGAGATGTCAGGCACAACACTCCATTACCTTCTCATCAAGGGCTTTATGGTGCTCAAATAAAGATTTTAGTGCTTTGAGAACTTCTACTTCACTAGAAACTCCTGCTGGAGACTGAGCTTGTCTCTTCACCACCGTCATTCGGAGGGACCGCTCGTGCCTGGAGACCAGACACTCCAAATGTTCCAGTAACAGCTAAAACAAGCACCAAAAAAAAGGAACTGTGGTTATTCTTGCCTCCAAAAACATCGAGTTCCCAGTCCTGAACTTCAAACCTCAAGACTGTTGCACCCAGCAAAAAGGCCAGGTTTGACATCTGACCTGTATCAGCAGTGGCAGCTGCTCAGGCAGATCCCTGCCTCCCACCCACTCTGCTCCTCTGATCCCAGGAGCTGCCTGCTTACAAAACTTCCTCAGCCACAAAGCTGAGTGGCACAGGCAGCAGTGCAGTCCTACAAGCTTTTCCTGATTCTGCACAGCAGCATTTGGAGCTCCCAAAACTTCCTCCATCAACACCCATTTTGCACGTGCAAGTACCAGGGGAAAAAAAAAATACTTTTAGCTTTTCAAATGTCAACACCCAGTGTTTTCCCTCCTGGCTTTAATAGCAGTGAGCCTGGAGAAGAGAGGGAACTAACCCTTGTATTATTTCTCTCTGCTTTCAGTTCAGCAATTTCTTCTTCCCTCTCAAGCAGCTGCTCCCTGCACACATTGAGCTCTTTTGTGAGGGCTGCAAATTCCTGAAATAAACCAGACAGAAGCCAAAATCAGGATACAAGTGAGAGTGGAGTCATAGGAACACCTGAAAATTCCTTGAAGCAATACAACTATACAGTGATGCTGAAGTTCAGACATTTAAAATCATGATGTTACCAACTGTAGAGACAAAAAAAAACCACCTGTAAAGACAAAAGATGTTTGACCAGCACTTTTGGAAACTCCTTTGTCTCTCCAAGCCATTATCAGAGTTGGTGTTTCCCTGATAAGCCAAAGGGGAAAACAGATTTGTCAGGCACTTTGTTATGGCTTCAGAGAGTTGGTTTTTTTTTTTAACAGCTGCTGAGGGAGACATGAAAAAACCAGAACACACTGAGCACAGTGAAATAAACAGACCAGAAAACATGACAGATTTCAAGTCAGTCTGTAACTGTGAGTGACAATGCACAGCTCTGCCATCTACCAGGACACAGCTAAACACAGGTATTTTATTTGTGCCTTTAAATATTCTATCAACTCCCTGAGCACACCCTGAAAAGGTACAAACACAGAGCAGAACCTCATCTACCTCTGCCAAAATTTAAACTGTAACCTGAACCACACTGCAAAGTAGAATTAAATTGCAATTTCCAAGAGCCATGAGGTAAAATTTAATTTAAAAATACACATGTGACTGAAAGGACAGAAAAGTATGTTGTGCAAAATACACCTACAGTGGACTCTGCTGGAATTCTTAATGTCTCAGGCTTTTAAAAGCTGCTGTGAAAAAGAGAGTAATAACACACTGCCACCAATTTCTGCCATTGCATAACAACTCCACTGCTCTTTGTTTTGACAAAATACAGTTGCTTGGAGTGCTGGGAGCTGCCTAATGGGTTTTTTTTGAAGTGTCCTCAGTTTCAGCTGACACTGTGCCAGGAGACAGGTCCCTTCTAGTTTGAAGACTCACCTCCAGGGGTGGACAATGTGTGACTTCCTCAAGCAGCTCAGAAGGACAGGAATTATCTGAGACTTTAGAATCTTCTGAGCTGCCTCATAATTTCTCCCCTGGCACAGAAAGAATTAAAGGGGGGGGAAAAAAATCCTGAGAAACTTTTCCTACTTACCCACAAAGCTGTATTAATTTTCTGTAATTAAGGAGAAGCATCACAATGAAGTTTTCTGGCAGGCACCAAAATAAACACACAGCTCTGAGGATTGACAAGGAGGGGACCCACAAGCAGCACTTGCAGGAAAAGAAGAAATGGGGGGATCTTCCCTCTGGCAAATACCCACAGTCCACACCAAGCTGAAAGGTTTGCTGAAGAAAGTCACTTTCTGACCCAGCTGAATCCTTCCAAACACACCACTCTGCCTGCCAGGAATAAACCCTCTCCACAAAAAAGCTGCACTGAGCAAGTTTCTTCTTGTCCAACCACTTTCTGGGTTGTGTTGGTTTTTTTTTTTTTCACAAACCTCATGAATTTCTCCTGGTGTTTCTCACAGGTGGCACAGATGGCACATGACAAACCCATAAATGCTACAAGACAATATTGAACCCAGGGGGAAAAAAAAACCTGACAAGAAACACAGGCAATCCCTGGAAGTCTGTCACCATCAAATGTGTATTAGGGATGCTCTACAGACAAAAGAAGGGTAAGTTTGTTTGGAATTTGATTAAAAACCCCCTTTATTCCAAAATAAAATCCAATGCTGTGCTTGAGTATATGAGGAATCATCAACCAACAGGCAACAACTTGGCCAGAAAACACACAAAGGATGGAACTACAGGTAAAAAAAAACAAAAAACAACTCCACACATTTGAAATTCATCAAATGAATTATTAAGTACTTTTGAAGCAGCAACCTCAGGCAACAGAAAAGATGATGTTGTGACTGTTGCACCTTTAGAAACAGAAATATAGGAGTGGAATTTCTCTGTTTAACCTCCAAGTAATGTTTTATTGTTATCACCCTGGTCTTTAGCCTGAATATCAAACAACCCACCCACAAACCTGAGCAGCTGAAGAGAAGCAGGAGAGCAGCAACTGGGGAATGTGCAGGACACCAGGGATGGGAAACCAAGCAAATTCCCACCCTGATGTTCACACTGTATATAAACCACAATTATTCCAAAGGATGCTGCATGGAAATGACAAATACACAGTCCCAAGCAAAGCAGTGAAAGAAAACTTGAATATTTAAGAGTCATTTCACTTTAAACCTAAAGGGTTTTATACCCTTTTGTACCTATTAAGTCCCACCAGTTTTGTTTTGGGGTTTGTTGTTTGGTTTTTTTTTAAGATTAAGAATCAGAATTATGAAACAGTTCAAGGGTACTGAGAGTCAGAACTGCAAAAGAACTGACGTGTTCTCGTGATTAAACCCAGCCCTTGAAGAAAACAGTTACACACAACACTGCAACAACAACAAACCCAGCAAAAAACAACCCCCAGCACAGCCCATGGAATAAAACTGATGATTCCCAACCTCTCTGCGCTGATGGCAAGGAGAAAGACCAGCCCAGAGTGTGCAAAGAAAAAATGCTCTGCTTTTCACCTCAGGAACTGAATTTCCAGTTGAGCATCAAGGATTTCCCAACCCTGAAACACAAAACTTACTCCAAGCACTGAGAGAAATCAGTTCAGTGCAGTTTGTCTTTTGTTCTCAGAACCTCCCAGCAACTTAAAAGGGAGTGCAGGAGCATCATTAAAACGTGGATGTGTCAAATTCTTGCGTTTCAGAACACTGAAAGGCTTTTCATGCTCAAAAGTAGCTGTTTTTGCAAGCAGAGCTGAGTGAGAACACACTGGAGCTCGTTACATAATTAGTGTATTGACCTCCTTTCCTATTTCTGTGCATGCAGAGGAGTTTTATAACTCAGAACACCAAACTGCCAAAACACAGGTGCAGATTCCTTGACCATCTAAAAACATCCTCCCATTCCAACCAGGGGCACTGGGATATTTAAAATGTCAAACCCTCACAAGTCTGTGTTTCCCTGGACTCAAAAAATACACTTTTTGAGAGAGAGAGAGAGAAAAAAAAGTGTAACACTGCATGAAAACACCCCAGTGACTTCACTGCCAGCTGCCCAAACCCTCACCCTGAGTAACTTCTTGCCCTCCCAACCCCCTTTTTTCATCCCAACATCCTCCAATTCCCCCCCCTGGAGTGACCTCTCTGGGCTTCAGTCATTACTGCAGCCTCAATCCTAAAAGAGGCAATTAAGTTTTAACGTGTTTCCAGTTGCATAATGTTATTGCTCCGGAATGAAACTCTCACTGTTCCCGGCTCACTCGGGAGCACAATCCACTGCCTGACAAGCCCAGAGCCAAAGAATTCCCAGCCCAGGGCCGGCAGGTACCAAACACATGGAAAAAAAAAAAAAAAAAGGCTTCTGTAGCAGGACAGGGTCTCCATGGTAATCAGGAGGTTTCCAGTTACCATCCCGCCGAAATTTATGCACAGTGTGTTCGCTGAGCCTCAGCTACAAAGCACTAAATCCAGACTGGGAGCTCCCTGGAAGAGCTGCCACGGGAAGAAAGAAGGTGGGAATTTCGGCAGCTCTGCCCGAGGAATGCAGGGACAGGCAGCAGGAAAAGGGAGGTGGGAAGACATCGGTTCCATCCTTCCACATTTCATTTTTATTTTCACCCAGAAGGTGGATCCAGCCTCTCCCTCCTTGAAGAAGGAGAGATTTTTTTTCCCTCCCAGCACATTAATCAGTGCCCAGACTCTGTGCACACAATGGAAGAGCCTGGAAAGGGATCCTGCAGCCCCTGGGAACACCCAGGGAAGCCCAGGTGGGACACACAGGCAAACAGGAGCCCCCTCCAGGCTGCATTTCAGCTGCTCCCACCCCAGCAAAGCAGAGCTTTGGGTTCAAACTGTGCTACATCACACTCTATTTCCAGTTAACCCAGTGCAGACACAGCCCATTTCACCCCCCCCCAACCTTTTAAACCATCTCTAAACAGCCAGATGTGCAGCAAATATTTCACATTGGACCAGTGAAAAACTCCTGGTTTTCCTTCCCCCCCCTCCCCCCAAAGGCATTGAGGGGGCAAACCCTGCAAAAAAAATCACAGAATCCACAGAGAATTAACGAGAAATGAAGGCACTGGACTGGAAATACTGGTTTCCAGTTATTTTCTTCACTTGGATTTGTAAAATACAAAGTGTCGGCCCTACTCGGGGCAACAGTGTGGGAGCAGAAAACCTTCCCTCACATGGAATCATTTCACTGTGGTGGCCACAATGTGTGAATTACCACATTCCTGCCCCCACCCCCAGCCCAGTCTACCCTGATTAATAACTAATAAAAGTGAAGCAGCAGCAGCAGCAGCACAATTTGGTAGTTGTAGCTTTAGGCACCTCCATTTTTGGAGCCCGTTGTCAGTGAGGAAACCTGCCCACACCCACTGTGGCAAAAGGAGAACACACTGGGACTTAATGAAGGAGGAAGAATCCTGCCCTACCAGTCTGACGAGGTGTGGGACAAAACCCAGGCTCCATCTTTAACACGGAGCTTGGCTTGGAAGTTTGGCCTCTCCACACAAGGTTTCCTGGGATCCCAGGCTGGATTTGCCAGCCTGCAGTGCTGCTCTTGAGGAGAATTTAACGAGCTTGGTGATTTTTCTGGGATCCCCCCAATTCTGGAGACTGAGCAGCTTCTGCAAATGTGGGCAGAGCAAGGGAAAAAAAAAGGTGTATTTTCCCTGTACAGCAGCTCCAAACCTGATGCACTCCCAGGGCACAGCACCAGCCTGGCTCAGCTGCCATTAAATATTAAACACCTATGACTTCTGCTAATTAAAAAATCATTCAACCCTCCATATTGCATCCTGGTGTGTTTCAAAAATAATCCTTTTTTTTTTTTTTTTTTTTTTGTTTTTCCACAGGACAAGACCAATCCTGCAGATTATTTCAGTGACAAGACACTCCTGGCTTGCACAAACTGCGAGCAGCAGCTGAGGCCCTGCCCTGCCCTGCTCTAATCCTTCCTCTTGCCAGGTTCAGTTCTGTGGCCAGTAGCTGAAAAGCACATTTTTTTCACACCCTGTTACAAGGGAATGCTTGGGAATACACCTGAGCCAGGCTGGCCCAGCCACCCTCATTAAACAAGCACCAACATGTGCTTCCCCCCCTCCCCACCCCAGTGCTCTTCTCTTATAGATTTATTATATATTTGTGGATTTATTTCTTTTGCCAAGGGATGAACACATCAGCCTTCCACCTCCAAACTTGTTTAAGCAGGTAACACTCACTGAGGACAGATACCTGCCTTCAGCAGGAAATTCAGCTTTACCTTTCATTGTTCCACTCCTCCCAACTCCCCCCACCCCACTTCATGTGCTGAAGTGGATTTCCTGGCCTGACTGAAGCTAAAAAATACCCAAATCTGTGTTTTCTGGGTAAAATTACTGGCCCATTCCATGGAAAAGTTGCTCAATCTTGACAAATAAAGGCAACTCCAAAGTCCAGGCAAAGAGAGCAACACACAGGTCTGACATTTGGACATGGAAAAAAACAGAAAAAACTTCATCCAGCAACACAGATTAAGCACTGAAGAGCTGCTTTTGGTGTTAAAACACCACAAAAAGATACAACCAGAAAAAAAAAAAATCCATAATGAACAGTCCCAAACTGGAGAGATACCTGGACCCTGAAAACATGTGGCATCACAGAAGAAAAGCAGGGGGATGAGTAACCCTAAAATGAAAATAATCAAGAAATAATAAAGAAATAAAACCCCAGGACTGTTAATATGGTGTGACCAGTAACAAATGCTGAAGAGGGACTGGTGAGGACCATAAATGAGGAGCACTTCTGGGTTTCCAAAGCCACCCATGGCTTAAATCCCAGGAGAAGGACTTTAACCACCACACACACAACCAAACCTTCAAGGATGGAAAATCACAGGAGTTCAGCTTCCCATTGGGAGCAGCAAACCCACAAGCACAGAGGAAAGCACAGCTCCTAAGAGAATTGAGGTCCATGAACCCCAATTTTGGACAGGAGTGCAAAGGAAAAGGAGAGCTTTGACTGGAACATTCTATTGGCAAAATGGAATAAGGATAAATTACTGTTTGGGACTGAGACAAACACAGACCCAGCACCACTGGGATTCATGATACCCTTTATTGAGTGAGCCCTCTCCACATAAAAAAGAGGTTTTAGCTTTTACACCAAGGATTTCAAGTGGCCAAACACAGCAAAGGAGAAGATGAAGCAACAAAGCTCCTCTTTCTAAACAAGATGCAGCTCCAGCCCCTGTGGGAACAGGTCACACAGGAAGAAAAGGAGCTTAAATGGAACCAAAGGTAAAGTCTGGGAAAAAAAAAAAAAAAGTTAATCAACTGTTCACCTCAGCTTAGTGAAATAACAACTCCCTTTGCAGCCCAGAGAATGGGAAAAGGTTTTTCCTGCATTGACATTGGGGGAACCCCACCAAAAAAATACACTTGGGAAGTTGGGAGCACCCAGGTCACCTGGCTCACACCACATGAATTTATCCCAAATTTATTGTATTATTGTTTGGGATCCACACACTTAGCAGGAAAAATCTAAAGAGTTACTAACACACACAGTGAAAATGCTCAGTCTGGAGATTCAAGGGGCCTTCAAACATCAGAACACAAATGTGTGTCCTCTTGGTTCCAAGATCAAAACCTGTTGTGAGCAAACCCAACACTGACCTCTCCTAAATCAACACCAGAAAGGACGAGCCAAGGTCTCAGTTTATGTTAAAACACTGAAGGGGGGTGGGGAATCGGATTCTTAATTCAGATTTGAGGGGAAAAAACCCCAAAGGGTGTTTTTTTTCCCATGGAAATTGCAGCTCTGTAGCCACATGGATCTTCAAAGCAGTTTTTAGCTCCAGTCTTGAAAAGAGCTGAGGAAAAAAACACAAGAGGAGGAATTCTCAGGATACCCAAATACCTGAAGTCCACCTGGTTCTAAAGAGATGTTCTTGGATTACACTTGGATTACAGCTCTTTTCACCCAAACCACAGCACACCAAGGTTTAATAAACCCATCATCAGATATTTGTGCTCATCCACCATTAAATACAAACCAAAAGCATTTCTGTGTGCACAGTGAAACATTCCTCCTTCAAGTAAACCCAGGAGAAAAAAAAACAACAGTTTCAGGCTTCAGAAAAATCTGCTTTTTAAGCAGACTTTGCTCAAGGTACTCCCTAAAACTCTGCTCTGCAAGTGATGCTCAAGTCAGAGCCTCACCTCTACCTCTGTGACATCCTGTTCCACTCCAAACTCGCCCGGAGCAAACCCAGACACCACCCTTAATAAAGTGGCAACTAAAATTAAAGTCCCAGCATGACAAAGGCAGCACCAGGGCAGCCTTTGGGCCAAGGGTTTTGGTGTTTCTCACATGCACTGAACATTTCTGACACCAAGGAACCAACAAACAGGAATTTAATTAAATAACACACTGGCACACACACACACACTACTTTTAACTTAAAATTTTTAAACCTGGGATTTTGTAGAATACACACCCAAAAAGGCACAATAAAACCCACCAAGACCACAATAAGAATCAAAACTCAGAGTGTTGGCATTAAAAGTCCCATCAGCTCCTTAAAAGTAAAAGGTTCATTTTAATTTCTTTTTTTTTTCTGTGGAAAGTTTTAGACAGACAGCAAATTTCATCTCCCCAGGTCAGAGCACAGTTCAAATGGGGTCATCTGGAACAGGAGGGAACTCCCAGAAAGCAAAAGGCACTGCCAAGAACCCAGTTATTCTATCAAGGCACTACTGATGTGTTTCATTACCAGCTGTCCATACAAAACAAGTCAGTTTTACTTTGAGTAAAATGTAGTAGATTAAGCCCAAACTCATCTGCATCAGATTAAAATGCTCTTCTCCCAGTGAATTAGACATCCCC
The DNA here is from genome assembly GCA_013400695.1 of Neodrepanis coruscans. NCBI lineage: Eukaryota > Metazoa > Chordata > Aves > Passeriformes > Philepittidae > Neodrepanis > Neodrepanis coruscans. Next base: position 119,094 of record VYZS01016151.1, read on the forward strand.
AATAAAGTCATCTTGCTCCAAGCAGCTGTCCCAGGTCCATGTGAGCTGCAGCTGATGCCTTTAATTCCCACCCAGAAAAGTCTCATTTCTGAGGCTTCAGAAAATGTGCAGGGAAAGGAAAAAGAAAATCATTAACTTTTCTAATCTACAAGGTGTGCAAATACCCAAATACTAATTTGCCAGTTTGTAACTAAGTGTATACACACCTCTCTGAGCCTCTTATCCAAAAAAACTCAGGGAACAGAAGGGATTGAGAGCAGGGAATCCACCAGAGATTCAGTGTCTTCCTACTCAAACCAGAAAAGTGGTTTTGGTGCAGAAACAACCAAACCTTCTTTCACACCAGGGTTTTTCACCTGTCTCAGAAACTGGATTTACAGAACAGGTGAAGTGTCCACACAAATAACACTCATCCAGATTTTAAAGTCCTTCAAAACCAACGACAGAGACTCCCTGCAATCCTGAGGGAGAAGGAATGGTTGGGTTTATAACTCAGGCAATCACACCAGGCTTTGTACAACAGTTAAATGGATTTACCAGATTCAAAACAACCACCATGATAAAAAAAAAACACTAAAAAAATCTACACAACTGTCCCCTTTCTTCCCTGAAAACACAGTTCTCAGTAAATTCAGTGATCCTGCTTCCACCCTCCTTGAAATGCAATCGAACAATGGGTCATCTGAGGCAGCAGCTGAGGGAGATGCTCAGCTTGAAATAATTAACCCCAAAGTCTGAATGGTTTCAAACACGAGTCACCACAGAGCTTTGACAGTGAGTTTTTTAAAATATTGTTTCACCTCATCAGAAATTCACCCCCATGAAGTGACTGACTCTGCCACAACAACAACAACTTGGCAAACACAGGAGTTGTTTTATTTTTATTGCCACAATCAGAAGTATTTCTGACTTTTGAAAGCACCATCCACAAGCACAAAAGTGAGAGTTTCACACCATAAACACAGAATTTTTTAGGAGCAACCTACAAAAATCCACAGACTGCTGCACATCCATATAAAATCCCAGTAACACTTCTCTCCCAACTGACCTGCTCTGCCTGCAGGAAACCAGGCCGTTATGACATTCCTGAAAATGGGAGCTGTTTATTCATCTCTTAAGAGATGTTTAGGAAGAGCTGTGACACTTGGGACACTCCAAAAAAGCACCAGGCCATTAACCAGCACCTAAAGCAGCCCCTGCTCTGCCTGCAACCAAAAGCTCCCTCTCTCAGCACGTCCAAAGTCCAGCTGAATTGTTGGGTAAAGCCCAGGGAGGTTCTGCAGCCACCACTGACCCCTCCTGACTCTCTGCTCCTTATGTAACAAACTGGGCAGCGCAGGACACGTGCTGCTGCATCCCCCACCAAAAAAAAAAAAACCCACAAAAAACAACAAATCCAAACTTTTCAGAAGTAACTGAGCAAGTTGAAGGGCACACTCTGCCAGGACAGCTCAGCAGGCACTCACAAGGCAGCAGTCCTCAACTTTCCAAGCTTTTTAAATCAAAAAAAAAGTGGTACCAGAATGGCCTGTGTGCAATTCACAGAATCCCAGAATGGGAAGGATGTTAAAGACCATCTGGTTCCAATGCCCCCCCCGAGCAGGTATTAATTCCTCAGGAACAGCATTAAAAAATAATAGTGACAGGAAGAAAAAAAAAAAAACCAACCATGAAGTTCTACTAAACAAAAGGATGCAGCTTCACATCACACTCCAAGGAATTCCAGGCACACACTGGAGGGGAAAGGGGCTGCTTTTGCATCTCTCCCAAAGGGCACTTCAGGAATGTCCCGGGGGAAGGCGGATCCAGCCCAGAACACAACCTGACCCTCCAGCAAATCCACCAAAAACACCAAAGCTGCGGGGGAGATCCCTGCCCTACCTGCGGGAGCGCGGTGTTGAGCTGCCTCTGCAGGGAATCCCTCTCGTGTCCCACTTCGTGCAGCTTGCCCTGGGTCAGCGCCAGGGTCTCCTGGGTCTCCCGCAGCGTCTCCAGGAGCCGATCCCGCTCCTCCAGCATGGACACCATCAGCTGCTCGAAGTGGGAATCGGCGTCCGACTGCAGGGGGGACCCCGAACCGTGGCCCCCGTTCCCCCCCGCGGGAATCTCGGCCTCGCTGATGGTTGGCATCACCTCACACATCATCTGGGGAGACAAAAGGAGGCAGGGAGAAAGAACAAAAAAGGGCTGTCAGTTCCAAGGCCAACAAACCCCCCGGGCAGGAATTGCGCCCGTTCCGTCAAAAAGGTGCTCGATTTAGTTAGTTCGCAGCGAGGATCTTGTGACTTCTCGCAAAACCTGCCTGTGGAACTGTCATCCCCTCGCAATGGGGTTGGTGTTTTTGTTGGGAGCAAAGTGCTGCCGAGTTCTTTTAAAAAAAAAAACAAAACAAAGAGAAGGCACGCAGCCAGCCCCCCCCCCCCAAAAAAAAAAAAAAAATTACACATTTAACTGATTCCACTGCGTATTTTGAGAGGCATTATCTGCTCCTCCCAGAGCTTCAGATGGAGGAAGATCGTATCTAAAGCAGCCCTTTGAGTCGGTGTTGGCTGTGGAAAGTTTTATGGAGAAAGTGCTGCATGTAAATGAGTGGTAAATCCAAACAGTCCGACTCGGGAGATAAAAACACGTGAAAGGGAAGATAAAAAGCAAATAAATTCATTAAGGAGGAGCAGCGGGAGCTGTCAGTGTGGGTAACAAAAGCCAAGGTAAGCAAAAATAACTGAAGGCTGAGTGTGAATAGAGGTAAAACAATGCAAATGTTAAACTGGGAGGCCTTTTCAGAGAGGGAGATCCTCACCAGACCTAAGGCTTCGGGTTTTTTAAAAAGCATGGAAAAAACACTCACTGATACAACCACTGCACACTCTACACACAACACCCCAAACCCACCAGGCAAACCCAAGAAAACAAAAAAAAAAGTTGCTCTCCCAACCTCTGAGGTGCCACAAACTTCGCCCTCGGCCCTGAATTCCAACCCCGAACCTGAAGGTTTTACAGAACCACCGAACTTATTCCTGCTGCGGGTCCTCTCACGGAGGAGTGAGTGGGAATGAAGCGCTTTGGGACATTTCCATGCCGTGTTTTCAGCACCGCCTCGTTTACCTTGCTCGACAGAACAAAAAGGCTCGGCGGACAGGCCCCAGGTTTCCTGCAGCACCAGTTCTTCTCCTCGGTTTCAGCAGTTCTGTGTTATCCCCCAAAAGCTCTGGGCTCGCACAGCATCCATTCAGGGGTCCGTTCGATCGAAACGCTCCCGTGCCCGCGGAAAAAAAACAAACCAAACCCGCCCAGCAGGGGAAAAAGAGCAGATCCAGGGAAAAGCAGCAGCTCCGGACGCAGAGAAGAAAAAAAAAAAAAGGCGAAAATAAACCCGTCTCAGCTTCCCATCCCTCTATTCCCGGCCCGGAGGTCCTGCGACAGCTGGGATGGAGGGATCAGACCACCAAAAAAAAAAAAAAAAAAAAACAACCCACCAAAAAAATATCCAAAAATAACCCAAAAATCCAACAAAACACGTAGTCCGACGGAGGGGTGGAAGGAGCCTCAGGAATCCATCGCTGGCCGATCCCTCTCGGGTCACAGCCGCGCTCTGGAGCGGAGCGGGGAGAGCCGGGCAGGGCAGCGCCAGCCTTGGGGCGGAGGGCTCCCCAAAGCCTCCCAGATCCTCCGGGATCTCCTGCTAATTCCGGCGGGAGGCTCCGCTTCCAGTCCGCCGGGTCTTGGTTCGCACATTTATAATCCCGGGAGCGAGGCCGCCGCTGCCGCTCCGACACTGGGATGGGATGGGATGGGATGGAAGGGAAGGACAGAGACCTGTTGTTCCTCCTCGGCGCTTAATCCCGGCTGGCTGCCGGCAGACGATGGGTATCCAGCGGGGGGAAGGCAGGGAAAGGCTCGGGCTCGGGATCGGGGCGGCTTGGCGAACACGGGCCCGGCCAACAAAGCTGCCGGCCCGGGGCCTCCCTCCTTCCCTTCCCTTCCCTTCCCTTCCCTCCCTCCCGGAGGCCCCGCAGGCCCAAGGCACAAGCCCGGCCGAGCTCTCCCTGCCCTCCCCACGAACCGGCGGGGGCTCCCCGGAGCCTCCCGGGCCCGGCTCCTCCTCCTCCTCCTCCTCCCGCCCGTCGGTGCGGGGCGGGCCGCGGTGACCCGGTGGGGAGGGAGGGGAGGCGCAGAGCCCTGCGATCGCCGCCGCCGCGGCCCCGCCGCCTCCTCCTTCCCTTTCCTTTTCCTTTTCCTTCCCTTCCCTTCCCTTTCCTTCCTCCTCCTCCTCCTCCTCCCGCCGCTCCCGGCGCGCTCCGCGGGCCCGCAGAAATCACGGCGGCGCCCACAATGCACCGCGAGCGGCCGCCCCCGAGCCCCGGCCCCGCTCCCGGCGCTCCCGGCCCGGGGCGGAGCGGGAGACCCGGGTTCGAGTCCCGCTCCCGCCGCCTCCGCTCCTCGGAGGGAATCAATCGCCATCGTCGCTCATCCCCGGGGATTTTTGGCGTGTTGTGCCAACACGGCCCCCCCCCCGCAGCCCCGGCTCTCCTCACCCTCGTCACCCTTGTCCAGCCCCGGGTCCCCTCAGGGACATGGAGAGAACCCGGGAATGGAGCTCCAGGAGCCGCTGTGGGGGTCTCCGACGTGGAGAAAAGGGGGAAACTTTTCGCTCTAAGGAGGCTCAGGGGGGGATCTTTTCGCTCTTTACAACCCCCTGACAGGATTTTGGGGCCAGGTGTGCGGTCGGTCTTTTCTCCGAGGCACAAGGGAGCTGGGCCGGGGGAGGCTCGGGTGGGATATCGGGAGGAATTTCTTCGCGGAAAGGCTTTGGGATGGTGGAGTCACCGTCGCTTTGAGGTGTTCAAGGAAAGGTTTAAGGGAAGACTGGACGCGGCACGGTGGTGCTGGGTCGCGGGTTGGACTCGATGAATCTCAGGGCTCTTTTCCGTCTTTTCCAGCCTCATGGATCCCGGGAAGCGGAGCCGCCGTGTCCCCCCAGTGCAGCTCCAGCGATGGGTGACTCCTCCGACAGCCTGTTCTCCACAACAAACTGGCCTTGGCTACACTGGAGAAAGAACTATTTCCCAAACAGCATAAAAACATTTTTTTTTCCACTTGCGTTTATGTAGCTTTCCCTCTGCTCCCGGAGCCTTTACCAGTGAGGCTCGAGTTTGTTGGCAAAGCTGAGGAAAACTGTCTTTTCCATTCGTGTCACCAGCATGAATAAAGACATTTGCATTTTTGGACCCCGCCGTTGCTTTTGTGGTGGGAAGCTCTGAAAAGCATCAGGGGCCAGTTACACACGCACACGTCATGCCAAGAAGTAGCAGGTTCTGCAGATTTATGGCTGGATTACATGGATTAATTTGTAAACACAACATACACCTAGAAAGGATGGTTAATGAGTCATTCTTCCTTCCCTCAAATATGAAATTCTTTACAATTACAAGTCCATGACATTGTGCTCTTTGGTATCTGAGCCTTTAGAGTGAATTCAGGTCATGTTTTTTAAGCTTTCCCCCTACAGCTGTGAGGTCTAGATTCTTTTTCCTCTTGAAGTTGCCGATGCAATCACATGGCTCTGGAAGCTGGAACTTCAAGGAAAAAGCCAAAGATGATGAGGCACATTAAAATCATGAGTTCTGCCAGATTTTGGTTAGCACAGCCTTAAAGCTGAATAATCCAAAATTGCCTCATGGAACTCACATGCAATTCATCAATGTCTGTATTCCTTATACAGGAAAGGAGGAGGAAAAGCATATTTTACAGACAAACTGGTAAAAGTGTATGAAGAAACGCTAATTTTTCTCTCATTCTGCAGATGAGCTGTTGTGCTTCATCCATTGCATGATGACATTTTAAATAAAATCTGCAGGCATAACAATTAAAGTGTGCTAAAATAAGCTACCACACTGCAGCAGCTTCAAAGGAATCAGAATCTGGCCTGATTTGTGTTTAATTTGAGTCAAATGGAGAATTTGTGACTGAAAGGACAAAAGGTTCAACACTGTAACAGGCACAGAGTTGATAATCTCCATCAAACTGGACACTAAAATACATCCTGTCAGGTTAAATGATCTCAGAGCCTGAGAATGAATTAGTGAACCTTGATATTCACCTAGACCCCAAAAGATGTCATTACATTTTCTCTCAGTTAGGGATGACTTGAAATGTTGTTGCCTTTGCTTTTAAAAGTAAGTTTTGTCTTGACCTTAAATGGTTAACAGCAAAAAATAAAGAGCTGTACCATGCTATAATCATGCTTCATTATGAAAGCATGAAAGAACCTACCACACAATTCTGAACCAGAGAATAAATATGAACAAACTCCATATTTTAATTTCACTCCAACCAGGTTTGTTAACAGGGCACAGACACTCACATCTGATTTGCCATCTAAGAGGTTTTAGCTGTAGACCCTCCTGAGCCTCAAGGAGTTGTCACCTTTATATTTCTCACCTTCAAATCACACATCCCTCTGTGCACAAGTTTCAGAGGAGAGATGGAAATGCCCGTGGTCAGGCACTTTCCTTCAGAACTGGGTTTCAGCCTCAGGTGGGAACAGAGTTCCCATGGCATATAAATGTCTGCTGCATGGAAAAGAGGCACTGTCTCCTCGTGTGTAAAGAGCTGTAAGTATTTATTCATGCCCAAAAGCATGGCTTAGTCCAGGAGAGAACCTGAATCCAAAATATCCTAGTCAAGGAATCTGCCTCCCACATGACACTGCAAATACCTTCCTTAGGCAGGTAAATACCACACAAAGCCATGGATCCAGCAGAATCCCTGAGGCACCCCAAGAATATCTGCAAGGCCTGACTTTGAAGCCATATTTCTATCCCTGTGTGCAGCCCACCAGAGCTGAGAGTGCATCACCTTAGGGACAGGACTCAAAATGCCCCAAATAAAACTGAAGAATCAGATCTTTGCATAATTCTCTTAATACACATGAAATAATAAAGTCAAGAGAACTCCCAGGTTCTGCAAGTACCAAAATATTTCTCATCATTCCCATTTGCTTTGTAGTACAAGGAAAGCAGTTTCCTTTTTTTTTTCTTCCTCCTGGGCACATAACCCGGGTTGTATCGTAAGACATGAAGAGCACCTCAGATCTTTTTAATTAAATGAGTGTGATGTCTCTTTTGTAAGTTCAGCAAGAGGTCTGGCTCCCTGTCCATGTCATTTAGGGAGATGTAACACTTGTAGATGTGTCTGGAAAGAGCCATACATACATCAGCTGACAGCAGAATAATCAGTTCAGAGACCCAGGTTAAATATCTTTCCACTCTTTGCACCTCAGAACCACAAGATAAAATTCAAACAAAGGCTGTTAAAAACAGGGAGGAGGGAGGGGAAAAAAAAAAAAAAGTTTTTTCCTTTCCTGTCACATGATAAATTAAATCCTAATGTTTATCCAAGCTCAGCAAAGCAGCAACCCCTTCCTGCCAGCGAGTGTTGCAGGGTGAGATGTGGGGGTCCGGCAGCGGCTCTGAGCACAAACACCTGCTGCCACCCTCTCCTGGGAGGAACAGCTGCCCACCAGAAGGTGACAGAGCAAAGCACTTCTCTGCTCTCTGCCCACTGAGTGCTTTATGCTTCCTTTGTGCTGAAGTTTCCTTTGAGAGCCCCAAAGCCACCCCTGCACCAGCACAAAACCTCTGCTGAAAATAGTCCAAGAGTGCCTACGCATTTTTTTTCCCCCCATTCTGAGCCGAGCTGGCAGTACCTTATTTACTCCTTGTCCTTTACAGATGACTTAATGACTTAGCAGCAAAATGCATTTTGAACACATTTCATCCCACAATGAATAGATGGAAGAACAGGATTTTTGCCAACAGCACTGATTATCCTTTTTTTTTCAGTAGATATAAGTGACCTGGACCATTCTGTTACCTTAACAAACGTCTCCAGAGGCTGCCAGACAGAAGAGAGACTTTGCCTGAGGGAGAAGGAATGAGAGGAGAAGAGGCTGGAAGGTGGCCTATAGAGAAGAGGGCAGAGGTAATTAATGGTTATACCCATGTATAAAGATAAGTGCACCAGTAAATGTGTCACCCCTTCGGCAATGGGAGCCCTGACTTCTAGAAACCAGTTCTTGACACAGTTCTTTACATTGACATTTTATTTATAGAAGAGGAGTCTACGTGGATCCAGGTCGGATGTAGGAAGGTGTAAATCAAACCAGAATTGGCTGCTCTGAAATTTAAGATGGTTTTTGTGTTGGACTCACTTCCTCTGATAGGAGGAAAAGTCTCCACAAAGTACACAAGAAACTGGAGCCATGGAGAAGACCCTTAAGAAACCAGATGAACTTAACCAACTTATTTTAGTGAGAATAATATCTATTGCAGGACCATATTTTTTTTTTAAATTCAGCTGCCATTCATGCAACCAAAACCACATATGCCCACTCAAGTACAAACCTGCTGAACTTGAAAAGGTTTTCAGCTTAGTTTCAGCTTCAGTTGTGCAATTTGCAGTTTAGAATGATTGCAGCTGCTGACTTTTTTGTATGGATTTATAGTGGCAGAAACCCCCTTGAGCTAGAAAGGATTTCTAAAGCCAAGTATCATTTATTTCAATCTGAAGTGAAATATACCCATAATATCTAATGCAAATGCAGTACATTCACTTAGTGTAGATTGGTTTCAGCACATCTTCAAGTAGTTTATGGCCATAATGAAAGGTATCGACCTAAAAGTGCATTCAGTTGTAAGTTCAGGAAAAGAGAGTTGCACATTATTTAGCTGTGCATTTAAAATAAAACCAAAAAACAACTTTTAGGAAAGGCCATATGAATGTGACGTAGCTGTGAATAATATTGGAAGAAGAAACTGGAGTGAAGGATTCAGAGCCAGCTGCCATAATGCAGCTCCTGCTTAACTAGAACAGGTTTGGATACATTCCACCTGGCTGACCACCTACATCATGAACCCATTTACCCTGGGTTGCCTCTGTAATCAGCAGAGCGAGGGAGCCACTCCATGGGAGTGATTCAGATCTTTGGTGTGGTCCATGAATCATCTGCTCAAGATGCTTGTCTTTTCTCACTGACTCCAGAGGGAGCCCAGGGCAGCTGGACTCTTGCTGTGGGAGCCGTGGTTTGATGTCTAAGGCAGTGGGAGATGAGTCTGGATGTTGGATATGTGTGAGATCTGTGCAGCTTGTTTGTAGGAAAATGGCTGTGAGTGTCCTCAGAAAGAAGCAGGGCTGTCATTGGCTTCGTTGCTGCAGATTTAGCAGCCCATGGATTGTCTGCCTTGTTAATTTTAGCTGGTCTGAAATTCAATTACTGTGTTTGCAAGGCTGGAGCCTAGAGCTCCAGAGCCATGGCAGAATCTCAGGATAGGGAATCAGAGAATCATAGGATAGTCTGGGTTTAAAAGGACCTTAAAGATGATCTAGTTCCAAACCCTCTGCCTTGGGCAGGGAACCTTCCACTAGACCAGGTCACTCAAAGCCCCATCCAACCTGGTCTTGAACAATTCCAGGAATGGGGCACCCACAATCTCTCTGGGCAACCTGTTCCAGTGCCTCACCACCTTTATAATAAAGAAATTATTCCTACTACCAGGTCTAAACCCACCCTCCTTCAGCTGAAGGCCATTCTCCTTGTCCTTGTGAAATGTCCCTCTCCAGCTCTTTTGTGACCCCTTTAGGCACTGGAAGGGGCTCTAAGGACTCTGTAGAGCCTTTTCTTCTCCAGCATGAACAGTCCCAACTCTTTCAGCCTGTCTTCACTCCAAGAAAAAGATGCTATTTTTATTCCAACCCCCCCNTTCAGATCTTTGGTGTGGTCCATGAATCATCTGCTCAAGATGCTTGTCTTTTCTCACTGACTCCAGAGGGAGCCCAGGGCAGCTGGACTCTTGCTGTGGGAGCCGTGGTTTGATGTCTAAGGCAGTGGGAGATGAGTCTGGATGTTGGATATGTGTGAGATCTGTGCAGCTTGTTTGTAGGAAAATGGCTGTGAGTGTCCTCAGAAAGAAGCAGGGCTGTCATTGGCTTCGTTGCTGCAGATTTAGCAGCCCATGGATTGTCTGCCTTGTTAATTTTAGCTGGTCTGAAATTCAATTACTGTGTTTGCAAGGCTGGAGCCTAGAGCTCCAGAGCCATGGCAGAATCTCAGGATAGGGAATCAGAGAATCATAGGATAGTCTGGGTTTAAAAGGACCTTAAAGATGATCTAGTTCCAAACACTCTGCCTTGGGCAGGGAACCTTCCACTAGATCAGGTCACTCAAAGCCCCATCCAACCTGGTCTCGAACAATTCCAGGAATGGGGTACCCACAATCTCTCTGGGCAACCTGTTCCAGTGCCTCACCACCTTTATAATAAAGAAATTATTCCTACTACCAGGTCTAAACCCACCCTCCTTCAGCTGAAGGCCATTCTCCTTGTCCTTGTGAAATGTCCCTCTCCAGCTCTTTTGTGACCCCTTTAGGCACTGGAAGGGGCTCTAAGGACTCTCCAGAGCCTTTTCTTCTCCAGCATGAACAGTCCCAACTCTTTCAGCCTGTCTTCACTCCAAGAAAAAGATGCTATTTTTATTCCAACCCCCCCATATACACACACACGTGCTCCACAAACACTGAGCCTTTTACCTGTTTTTACTTCCTGAGACTCCACGAAAGAACAGGAATTGGGTTCTCTATGGATCATTTCAAAACTGAGCTTTCAGAACGTTTTGAGACCTGTCCAGAGAAAAAATGAAATTAAAAGATTGCATTATTTCAATAATGCCTGTAATAAACTTTATAAGTAGTCTGACTACAGCAAAAAGGATTTGCATGTGAAGTAACAGTTCTGTTCCTACAAATCAGAGATTGAAGGGAAAGAATAGGGGGGGTTTCACTTTGTCTGCTGTGCAAAGGTTCCTACTGTTTCAAGTGGTTTTGGAGTAGGCACTAAGCAAAGTGAACCACGATTTCTGTGTACTCAGGATCCTCTATTATTAGTCCTTCATAATGTAGTAAAGTAGATAAAAGCATTTAAAAAATAAAGAGATCTCAAACAGCACTTAAGCCTATTTTTAATCCTTAGTTGACTAGATTTCAAGTGATAACACACCTTTCATTACTTGCACACTTGCCTGCATGAAATTGTATGCAGCAATCACTACCTTCATTATTCAGATGCAGTTTGTATTGTGAAGGCAATCATGTTGGGAAGGGATTAATCCCAAATCATATGTGGGTAAACAAGGCAAAAGGGTTTCTCTGTGCAACCAGTTTCGGCTTATAGAGACAAGAAGATGTAAATAACACCTTCAGTGAATCACCAGTTTATATAGGAGTTAAATGTTTATCTTCACCATTTTAGAACTCCCCACTGTCTTCCCAGTATTTCCTAAAAATATTAATTTGCTAAAATGGATCGGCCGAGATGGAGATTGAAAAGCCAACGTGGCCTCAAAATGAGGTCATAAAGCAAACTGCAACAGATAAAAATTCCAAAAGCTGTGGGCACTTGCAATGGCAACCATGTGTGTCACAAAAACACATCTCCAGTTTCAAGGTAAACCTGGGGTCAGCTGAAATTGTCTGCCAATAGACACAGCGTGTTAAACTGCTATCAAAATTCATTTCCCACTATTATCTCCTGTACTGATTAATAGGAATTCTGCTTAGGCAACCGAGTAATTTAAAGCTAAATTCCACCTTTGGCATTTGGAAAAGAAGGTTACTAGGGCATGATGTGACATGGAAAATAAGTAAAGGTATAAGCTTGTAAAATACTAAACATTCAGCTCAGACCACCTACTGGTAGCCTTAAGCAGCAGAGTGACATTTAAAAGCAATCAGAGTCAGAAGAGAACCTTCAGGGAAAACAGACAATACTTCAGAAAAAGCAGCTCTACATTTGCCAGGGGGAAAAAACCAAGACCTTTGGGAGCATTGCTCAAGTCAGCTTGAAATAAATATTGTGACAAATAGTGGAAATACAGCAAGTGGGTCTTCTTTTTGAGTAAATTCCTTGCCCACTTGCTTCTGTAGTGGCCTGTCCTTACTCTTCAGTGTTGTTCCTGTGCCACAAAGTGTGCACTGCTCTGATGTGCCACTAACAAATAGAATTATACAACTGAAAGGCAGCTCATGCCTGTCAGGATACAAGCCAAGAGTGGTCTCAGGCTTAGGTTTTGAAAAAACACCATGACTTAGAGCAAAATTCCCTGCAAATCCATAAATCCTGAGCATGCAGCATCCTGGAGTACCTCATGGAGAAGGCAGGATGCCAGCAGCATCCTCTCCCATGTCAAAAGCAGCAGGAGCTGCCTTTACACTGTACATGGGTTATCCCTACTCCTGGACTCATACTGCCCTTTAAATAGGTGTTCTTGCCTGAAATGATAATTTTAGTGCTGCTAAAATATCCTGGGTTTGAGAATAATGTGTAAAGGGTGCCTACATCCTTATTAAAGCATCTTTTAAAATAATGAATAAAAGCACAATGAAGCCTTGCATCCCTTCTGGGCTTGCAGAGTGTCTGTTACTAGTCTGGCCAAATTTACCTTCCCCCTACACAGATCTCTCTCTAAAAGTTATGGTCAGGGAGCACATGAAGCATTTAAAAACTGAGAAATGCCTCCTGCAGCTCCAGGTATCCACTGCTGAGCAGGACTTGCACTGGAAACTGAGGCTGAGCACAACCACCCCAGCTCTAACTGGAGCCAGACTTTACATATGCAGGTTGTGCTGCCTGACTGATCCCTGTGGGTCACTCTGAGTTCAGGCATCCTACAGGAATGTCTTTATCTCCACCTGAGGTTGGGTCCAGTGTGTCCTCAGCTGCCACTGAGGTCTTCATGTGCAGCCCTTTGACTCAGCCACCAACAAAAGATTTGTCCCTGTGTTGTGCCAGATAATGCTCTTAGTCACTCAAGTGTTCTTTCCCCCCTTCTCTGTTTGCCTGAACGCCTTGTTCCTTTGTAGGGAGGTATTTGCATAGCTTTTGTCCAATTACAATTAATTAAGGCTGGCAGTTGCTAAATGAAAAGTCATTTACAATCGAGCTGCTGAAAGTAAGATTGGGGGAAAAAAAAGACAAAAACCAAACCAACAAAAAAAAAAAAAAGAGAGAAAAAGGTATGAAAGGTGGTCTTCCTCCTGCTCTTGGTTAAGAAGTCATTATTTCTAGGAAGATGGACAACAGCTGAAAAAAACTTGTCATTGGCTTAAGTTAATCCTTAATGAAGTGAGAATAAGAAAGAAATATTTAGAGAGCTAAAAGCCACGTGTAAGGTGTAAAAGGCAACAACTCATAAAATAAAAAGACCCAGCAGACCTGAGACTGCTCATCTGTGGTGGAACAAGCAGGGCAAAGGATTTGTTTCAAAGCTAAACTCCCTGCTCTCCTGAGCACAGTTCACAATGAAGACCCTTTGACCACACCATCTGTTTGCATTGTAATTCACATTTAAAAGAGTCAACATAAATATTGACTCACCAACAGGTTCCAGCTCAGGCCACAACACACTTAAGCTTTTGCGTAAAGAGCTACGGGAAGACTCGTCACCTTTTCCTTTTGTGCTACACACAATCAATCACTCAGTGCTCCAAAACCAGGTCAGATCCCCTCACAAATCCAAATCAACTCACACCTCCCCTTTGTCTCTTCACCAGCTTTCGATAACAGTGCCCCAAACTTCCAGGAATCATTAGCATTTCTTCATGCACAAACGTGAAATATTCAGCCTAGCCAAGGTGAGATTAATTTGGCAGTTCCAGTCTGGTGAACTGATGCTGCCCTTGCCACAAAAGCTGTCGAGGAACTTGGCACTTACTCCTTCTTTGTACTTCTCACCTGTGAAGCCAAAGGCTGAAGTGGCAGGGACTCAGCTGCTTTCTGGTGTAATAATTTAGGGGCATCACAAAAGTGCCTGCAGAATGAGAGAAGGATTCTTCCACTCTATTTGGTCAGGTATTTCTAAACTGCACTGTTAAATAATTTTCTTGGTGTCTAGAGCTGCTGCCTGCAAAAGCAGAAGGAACAGGGAAGAGAACAGAAGGTTAATTTCAGCATCACAGGTTTTGTATTGACCCAAAATACTAAAGGAAAATGCTGAAAATCAGAGTAACCACTCTAATGTAAATTAGGAATTAGGCCAATCCTTGCATTTAAATCTGTGAGAATAAAACAATGCCTTAAAATCACTTTTGCTCTGGCTGATGCAGCATCTGGTTTTGAATTTGTACTTATTACTTAGTGTTGGCCCAGAATTACCACCTTTGCTTCTAACAAAACTAGGGCTGCTCTTGGAGATTGCCACAGGGATATATTTCTTCACAGAGGGAGGATGCAGCACATGAGGGACAGACAGAAGTTTGAGAAGCAGCATTGAGAAATAGCCCTGTCAGGAACATCTTGTTTTCCTGATTATATCAAATAACTTTACTTAAGGGCGTGTGTATGTAAGCATATGAATAACCACACTGTACACACACAGAAATATGTGTATGTGCACATATCAGGATTTGGGAGGCACAGAATTTTCATGTGCAACACTTCCCTTCTCTCCTGTAATTAAATCTGCAGTTTCCTTTCACCAGAACAAGATGGCACCAGTTTGATTTTAACATCTCTTTAAGTAATGTTCCTTGCATAAATATTCAGCATTCCCCTGCTATGGATATTCAGCTAATAAGGGAAATATTCAGTATAACTGGTACAACAAAAATTTCTGTGGTACCACATCTTTTGCTGCAAACAGAATCATCACATTTCATGCCACCCATAATCTACAGTGACAATTTAAAGTTTTAGGTATCAAATCCAGCAGTGTTTTGTCACACAGCCTGCAGAAAGGTCAGGGTGTCCAGCAGTAGCCATGGGGATGGTTCTTGACTCCCAGTTTCCAGTGCTCATGGAGACAAGCATCTCATACCTGTCCCAGTTTGCAGCCAGAAGGCTGAGCCTCTGTGTACAGACACCAGTTAGCTGGTAGCAAGGTTTCTGAGTGCACAAAGGAAGGGTTTTTCAGCTCCTAGGGCTCAGTTTGGTTGCATGATTAGAGGCTTTTTTTGTCTGCCCTCAATAATGCCACCTTTGTAGTTCTAAAATACCGAGAGAAGCTGGCAGCTCTCTTTGGCCAGCAGCTCTCCACTCTTTGCATGGAAAAAAAAAAAACCTAACAAAAACCCAACAGGAAGCTGCTGTAACATCTGACATGATAATGTTTCAAAACCAGAATACTCCCTGGCCTGCTCACAGGTATCGTGGCAATTCCATCTGTGCCCATTTTTCCCTGGCTGAGGTTGTCGTGTCCTGTTTGAATACATTAAAAACCACTGGAACAGGCTGTCTAAATAACTAGGGATTATTCAAGAACTGTCAAAGACCTCTTCAAACTACCAAGGAAACAAGTGTTTGTCCTCCCTCAGGTTTGTGTGCTGTAATTATTCAGCATTTAATGCTGAGTGCAGGGATGAGCCTTTGGGAAGGAGATAAGGGATGCAAGTAACATTTTCAAGGAGAAAATGGCACAAACCTATGGGGCACTTCAGGTACTCTTTAAATATAAGAAACTGGGATCTAATTTCTCTGTAATTCCCCCTCTAATTCCTCTGAATTAGCCTTTGGGAACTTCTCAGCCCTCACAAAACAAATTGGGCTCCCCACAACTCAGACCTGAGCAACAGACATCAGACTCACTGCTGAGGCTTCTTCTGGCAGAAGACGTGGCTCAAGCTCTGTCTGAATCACACATTATTAAAGCAATCACCCTTAAAAAAATCTGTTACACCTAAATTCAAGTAATACCCCATAAAACAGTAAGGATACTAACCTAGGACATGCACAAACAAGGGTTATGTGTGAAGGCAAACTCAGGATTTTCAAAGGGGCTGAATGACATGAAATTTGGTTATAAGTGCACCAGCTCTCTGTGTGATGGCATCTTCATTGAGACTGTTGGTCTGCACACTTCTGCAAACCTTAATTCACAGCAGTGGAATCTGCCTTTGGCTTTTGAGCTCCAAAATGATCTGGTCCTTTCACACTACTCACTATCTCATCCAGTGCAAATGATCCCTGAAGAATTAGGATTTGTCTCTAATCAGGATTCCCACATCCATTCCCACTTTAAAGCCAAATGAGGCTGAAGGAGGAGACATTCCTAGGGAGAAAGTCATGATCAGAGTATCTTATGCTGGTTTTAGTGACCCACAGTGGCTTTAGGGAGCACAAGCTGAGGAGCCCAAGGATTGTTTGGGACCTTGGACACCTTCCTTCCCCAGCATTTTACTTGTCTGCTGAATGCAGGTTGAAAAAATGAGGGTCCCATCCACAGAATTACCCTCACAATCAAAGGCCATGGTTTATGGGTTCCTCTTGCTCAGGTCTAACATGAAAATAAGGGGTTTAAATTCTTACTCAGTCACATGAATAAAAATTCAGGGCTGGAGTGCTGGTAACTAGGAAGTTCCAGGAATTAAGGGGATAAAATACTGCATGGAGTGAAGTGCCTTATAAATACAGTCCTCTAAGATATAGCACAATATTTAATATCCCTTTATATATATATAATTAATATCCTAGGCCAGATGTGGAATTTGATATTTTGACTTGAAGATTCACACATCCTATAGAGAGACACAATTTCTTCAGCATGAAATTGGGATTTTTTTTTCTTTTTTCTAAAAAGTAGAATATGGTTTACAGAAAATTCTATGAGCTGGTCCACAGTGAAGAACTTTTATAGGTGGCATATAACAGAGCTGCAAGCAGCTGTTGGCTAGAAATGCACACTTTGTTGGCTTTGGGTCCAATTAATATTAATTCATCTGCATATGTATTAGCTGCTTCATGCAAAAACATGCAGTTACACACACAGAAATGGAAGCACCATGTGCTAAACTGGTGGTTAGGAAGAAAAGAAATTTTATTTCTTGATGCACAAAAAAAATCCCCAACTTTTGTACAGAAATTCAGTCTTTGCACCTCCCCTTGGACAAACCTTTGCCACAGACAGTGTGTACACTTGTGGAATAAATGTTACAGCCATTTTAAAATAGTAATAAGAAGTGCTCATAGATGAAATTCTGCAAATCATTTTCTGAAGTTAATACTCCTGCTGGGATCAATGCAAATTAAAAAATGCAAAAGAAAACATTCTAAAAATCGTGAGCTTGTTTAATTGCAAGATCATTGCTTTGTGTGGAAGTTCTATAAAGTTCTATAAAGCCAGGCTTGCCTGTAAATAAAACACCTACCACAGAAAATCCCACTTGGATGGTTTTTTTCACATCTCCAATGGCCATGGTCCAGTTTTGTCTGTGTAACTCCACACAAGAGCCTGCTCTGAAGGCTTGAACACTGTGAAATAAATCAAAATGCCAGTTTGACAGCTTTTTGAAGCATTAGACAAAGTTGACATTAAGCTGCTTTTCTTAGCAAAGGCACTTATTACTTTTTGTATCAGAGAATACTTCACACACAGCTCATGTGGACAACAATGAAAAGGTTCTCAACTTCCCAAACCCATCAAATCATCCCAGGAGCCACTGAATTCAAACTCAATCAGGATGACTGACCTCAGGTATTTTATAATAACGTGTATTACATCACATTTTACAAGAGCAAACCTGCTGGTTTCACTTCAGCCTGCTTTGAGAGAGGCATGTGTAATGCTCTCAGGAATGAAACAGGAGCAGAAATAGTTGTGTGGATGAGACTGTGGAGTGATTAAGAGTTCCCCTAAGTTTATTCCACGCAGATTCCCCACGTGGGAGCCTGAATTACTCTGCATTTCCCAGCAGCTGAGTCAGGCTGTGCTTCCTTGTCTCCAAACCTACAATTCCCAGCACCCATTGCAACACACCCTCTTCACATTTTGCAATCCAATTTTTAAGAAAAAGACAGATTCTTCAAAAGTTCTTGAATCTTTACTCACAACTCTTTCTCCTACCCCTCAGCTCCCCCCCAGC
Source organism: Neodrepanis coruscans (assembly GCA_013400695.1). Classification (NCBI taxonomy): domain Eukaryota; kingdom Metazoa; phylum Chordata; class Aves; order Passeriformes; family Philepittidae; genus Neodrepanis; species Neodrepanis coruscans. Next base: position 137,000 of record VYZS01016151.1, read on the forward strand.
AATTCCCAATTTTATGGCATCTGGCTGCAACAGTAACATGGTTTCTATAATTCCATCAGTGCATCCTTGCAAACAAAACACTGGCAGAGAAAAGAAGGAATAAACCAGAGGGAAAACAACTGAGAAAAATATTTGGAACAAATTTTAAGGACATGCAGAGAATGAGAAATAAATTTGAGTTGAAAAATAGACAGTCAAAAATCCTGAATGAAACAAGCTGAGTGCCAGAGAGAGCCTGGAGATAAAGTGTCACTAAGCTTTTTGCATTAGACAATTAAATGAGGCTTTCAGAAAGTAGCTAATTACTTTAGGAAATTAAAAAAAAGGCTGGTGGAAAAAGGCTGGGGAATGGAGGAAAAGGAAAGCAAAGCATTGCTTTTGGAATATCCACAACCAATTTGTGTAAGAGGATTTTTAATTAATAGTCTAGAAAGCTTCTTTTAACTCGGTAAGGAATTAAAAAAAAAACCCAAAACACTTCAATATGGGATCTTCAAATTTAATAGGAAATGGCAAGTAAGTCAGAAGTGACATGGAAAAACAATCCTCCAAAATGAGAATTCCCCTGAGATGGCACTTCCAGCTCTCCACGTGTTCTGATGTGTTGTTTTCTCAAGGCTGCAAGGAAACAAGACCCTCAGGAGTAATTCCTCACAGGCAGATGCTCTGCCAGAGCATCCTAAAGGACCTGATAAAATGGGTAATTAAGTTATTTGTCTCAGTCATTCCCAGCTTTAGGTGCAGGCTGACACTTCAGTGCCAGGATAAACTCCACAGGACACCAAAGCCTCTCCCAGTTTAACATGTGAACACATCCCCTAAAAGCCTGGACAACAGAATAAACACGAAGCTGCGCTTTTAATTAATTATAAAACAACTAAATCGTCCTCAGCAAAGAGAAGGAAACAACTGAAGGCACTTACCCACAGCCAGCCTCCCATGCAGGCACTGCACTGCTGCTCAATTTTAGGCTCCTGAGGGCTGGCAGAGAATCTTTTTTTTTCCCTTACACTTCCCTGAGTGACAGCATTCCAATGCTACTGCTCCCAGGAAAACTGCAGCCTGTTTAGCACTTCTGAGAAATTCAGTGACAAGGCTTTTTTGCTTTCATTCTTTAATGTCCCCAGAAGGACACTGGGAACACGATGCCTGTTTAGCACCACTCCTTGATTTAAAAGTGTCCTTCACATTTATCCTTCTCCCAATTAAGAGATCTCATCAAAGACAGCAATCCCACAAAACAACAGAACGGTTCCATTTGTTTTTTTTTTTAATAAGGAAGTGTTTTTAATGAAATGTACACAAAATTATACCATATAGAGCTTTAATTCAAGTCATAAAATATATTTATATGAGTTCAAGGCATTTAATTTGAAAATAAAAGATTGCCAACTGGATCAGAAAACATTTCCTTACAAATTGCACCCTTTCCCCTTATCCAATAAAAAGGTTTTGTTCCCCTTCTTGCATTTGATTTCGTTCTTACATAAACAACATTTTAATCTCTTATAAAAACAGCTTTAATTGGCCCTGAGGAACTGCTCAGCCTAGGTCATTGCTTTCATGTGCAGTAAAACATCCCTGATGTACAAATCCTCAATGAAACAAGAGGTTTTAATCTCATGAAGCAGAATATTTCTTGTAGCTGATGTAGCTTGGCTCCCACTAACAACTTCTTCTGATTGATTCCTAAAATATCTTGGTTATATGCAACTTCTTTTGGTATTCCAAATTTCTCTCTTGTGAAGCAGATTTATTCAAAAATCCCTGTTAGCAGAGAGATTGAAAGTGGAGCTGTTTCACCACACACACAACTCACCTCGCTCAATTCCAGCTTCTCTGCTCACAAGGATTGCCCAGATGACTGCCCTGGAGCAGTCATGTCCTTCAGATGCTGTGGAATGAATTACTGTGTCCAAAAAAAACCCTCCAAAACTTCTGAGCTGGTCCTTCAGCCGAAGGGAGTCTGGCACTGGCAACTCAGACAAGTATTGGAGTAAATATTGGAGAACTGCCTGCCCAAAAGGCAGCTGGGAGCTCCTCTATTGCCCTGTGCTTGGATACAATCACTGATCATTGATATACTGCAATTAGGAAGATGCTGAGAATCATCACAGAACCCTGGGATGGTTTGGGTGGGAAGGGGGACTTAAAGATCATCTCCTTCCAACCCCCTGCCATGGGCAGGGATGCTTTCCACTAGACCAGGCTGCTCCAAGTCCCATCCAGCCTGGCCTTGGACACTTCCAGGAATGGGGAGAAAAATCATTTAAAGAAAAAAAAACCCAACAAAACAATGAAAAGATTTTTCTGTCACATGAAGTTACAGCAGTTTCCATTAACTACAATCTGTGAAATTAAGTGTTCAAGTGTCACCGTTCAAGCAAGAGGCACCAAGTGCAACAAAACCCTGAAAAGTTGTCAGTGTCACAGCATTTCTGCAGAGCAGTGATGACCCCCAGCCCTCACAGTAATGGCACCATGTAGAAAGAACCTGAAAGGAGCTAAAAATCACACAGGCAAGCAGCCAAATTCAAGCCTCTTCAAGTCTCTAGTCAAGCAGCTCAGGGGATGTCTGCAGTGACAAACAATCCTACAATCACTCCAGCAAGAATGATTTCAAAGGACTCTTCCCCCTGGCATAGGGGATGATGGTCCCCAAAGGCCAGAACTTGAAAAAAAAAAGTGAAGCAATGGGAAGGAACAAAGAAAATGACAGGACTTGGAAGAGCTGCAGGATCTGGAAGGATTTTTGAGAAGCACAAACTGGCCAAAGACAGGACATTGCCAGAGGGAAGCCTGTGACACAGAGTGACTCTCAGCAGGCTTTCACATCTCTCCCAAAGAAACCAATCTGTCTTCCAGGTTTTTCCCAGGTCCAGTCCTCACTTTTGTCACCAAGAGCTGAGCTGCACCTTCCAGCAGCCACGAGCAGCCTCTATGGCACAGGTTACAAAAGGATTCCTGGCAAAGGATCCCACAGCACTCACAGCTTTGGAGAGGCTGCTGTGAGACACAATTTGTTTGACAGGCTGGGGTTAGGAGGATAAAAGCACCTGGGCCTCACTTCAAGCCTGGGCACATCTTTGCCAAGAAAAAGCCACCACAACACTGAATATCCCTCTTGCTCTGCAGTCTGGGGGTCTGAGGTTACAATCACCTCAATATCCTTCAACAGAGAGCAAAGAGATTTGGCAAATTATGGGAGAGACTGGTTTTTTGCCACTCAGAAGGAAAACCCAGAACACAGCTAAGACACCCCTTCCCCCTTTCACATTTCATCTTAAAAAAAAAGACCCACCCCCTCCATGAAACTTGAAACTCCAGCTGCCTCAGGAGTGTCCCATGGAGGTACTTCCAGAGATGTGTCTGAAAAGCACCTGCAGCAAGTCTTTTCAGGTGGCTGGTAGCACAAAAGTGTGAGGATTTTCAACAGAATGGAATTCAGGTCTTCTGTGAGTTAAAATACCTTAAAGGAGGTCTCAAACGACAAAGTGTTACCTGAAGGGAATGTGTTTTCGTGCTAATTTCCACCTGACCACAAAAGAACTTATTAAGGCACAGGAATTAATGGCATAATAAGCAACCAGTGGCAATTATTTTGGTGCAGAAGGAGGCACTTTCTGAATCTCTATCTGTGAGGCATGGAAGTATTTTTCTACCGAATTCATCTGGTTCCAGGGCTCAGCTGTGAGATCTTGTTCTCAACCAAGTCTGCCACCAAATTCAGGCTGCAGCCCCGAAGACCTCTGATCAAATCAGCCACCTTTGCATCCTTTCCTTTCCACTTCTGCCACTGCCGAAGTCCCTGAACGATCTTTTCGTACAAGTCATTCCGATGGGCTTCCTCAATCCTGTCCAGCTTCACATCCGACATCCCGAGTTCCCGCATCAGCCTCTTCCACTCCTTCCCGATGTTTTCACATATGACATCAACAGCCACCTTCAGGAGGCCTGAAAAGGCAGAAAACACGCCAAGGGAGCGATGGATTTACTGAGAACTACAAGAAAACCTTTAAAAGTTGGGGCGGGGTGGGGGTGGGGAGAGAAGAAAAAATGGAATTTGCACCCCGGAAAGCCCTTTGCGTCCGCATTTCCTGGGGTTGCAGGATTCTAGATATTAAAAAAATCATAATCCCCCTACGTTTTTCATGCTCGTCCGGCTGCTCGGCGGGGTCTCCCAGCTCTCCCTCCTCCTCGAACCGCTTCACCAGCAACAGCAGGTCGGCCCTTTGCAGGTGCTCCAGCAGCCTCTTAAGGTACTTCAGGTCGTCGGGGGCGATCAACCCCCTCTCCATGAGGATGCCGAAGAGATCCATGCCGCTCCTGACCGACTCCAGCCTCGCCTTCCCGACCCTGTCGCCGCACAGGAACTTCATCTCGTGCAGCTCGGCGTCCGACAGGCCCGAGGAGATGGAGAACTGCAGGCTCAGGAAGGGGTTCACGCCGGGGGGGCCGGGGGTGTGCTGCCCCTCCGCACTGCACGCGAACGCCATCGCTGCTTTCCCGCCGCGGTTTTCCCGGGAATGCGGAGAAAGCGGGAGACGGGACCCGGCCCGGCCCGGCCCGTGCCCGGCCTCCACGTGACCTGGGGCTTCCCGCCCGCCCCGCAATGGCGGCGCTGCCGCCGCCGCTGAGGGAGGGGGGTTACGCCCTCGCCGCCGCGTAGCCCCAGGGTGGGGTTGGGAGCCCGAACGCCCCGGAGGCGAGCGGGCTTGTTTTGTGTGGTAGCGAATAGAGAATGTGTGTCACCTCCTGAGGTCGTGAGGCCGAGCTGTGCCCGAACGCCACCGCGTCAAAGAGACCGCGGCTCCGAGTCCCTCCCTCAAACCCCTCCAGCACCAACCTGGGCAGCCCGTGCCGGAGTCTAATCGCCCTTTCTGTGGCGAAATTCTTCCTGATGTCCGGCCTAAAGATCTCCTGGCACAGCTTAAGGCTGTGTCTTCCCGTCCTGTCGCTTGTTCCGCGGGAGCAGAGCCTGACCCCTGTGAAGGAGTTGTAGGGAATGAGAAGGTCCCCCCTGAGCCTCATTTTCTCCAGGCTGAGCCCCCCCAGATCCCTCAGCTGCTCCTGGTGCTCCATTCCCTTCCCTGGACACACTCCTGCCCCTCAATGTCCTTCCTAAATCGGAGGGTCCAGAACTGACCACGGCACTCAAGGTGTGACCCCACCAGTTCTCTGCTTGACTGAGCTCAAATTTGGAGGAACAGGAGTTTTCCTGCTTCATCCTGAATTACTGAACCTTTTGTGAATACCTACACCCATAATGCTTACTTTCTGTGGTGGTTTTTTTTTTTTTTTTTTTGCAAAAAGGGGAGAAGAAAAGCAATATAAGAATGAAAGGAGACCTTCTTACTCTCCACAAATACCTGTAAGGAGGCTGTAGCCAGGGAGGGGTTGATTGATTCCTTCTCCCAAGGAAAAGGGACAGGACAAGTGGAAAGTTTAGGCTGGATATCAGGAAAAAAAATCTGCACTGCAAGGGTGGCCAGGCACAGCAACAAGGGGAGCAAATGGAGGAGTCACCATTCCTGGAGGGATTTCAAAGACACCTGGATGTGGTGGACTTGGCAGTGCTGGGTTAATGGCTGGACTGGATCTTAGAGGTCTTTTCCAACCTTAATGGTTCAGTGGTTCTTTGAAAGAGCAAGAAAGGCCACAGAGGAGCCTTGGTCCCAAAGAGATGCCATTTCCATGATGTCCTTCCCTGAGAGCTGCCTGGGCAAACAGCTTGTGCCCTCCTTGTGCTGCCCCTGGAGACCTCCAGCTTTTCCCTGGAAACACAGGGCATCCAGGCTGGGCTTTGTTCCTCACGGAGATGAATTGTGACACAAAGCACCTCCTGACCTTTAGAAGGGAAGAAACAGGGCAAATGTCAAGTCCCTGCATTCGACAGGCCAATTCTTTACACAAGGTGAAAGGTTGTGAACTTTCCTGAAACGAGGAAGTTCAAGTTCACCCCGTTGTTTTGTAGGTGTCCAAAGTTCAGAAAAACCAGAGTGGTTTTTCTCCTCAGCACATGCAGATCAGAGATTTCCTTGTACCTTCTGTGAGTGCTGTCATGTTCATTCCCCGAGCTGCCCCATTCCTGAGTTGTTTCCAGTGCAGCCTTTAATTTATTCCTCTTGCAACACACCACCAGACCTATGGCCCTCATCATAAAAAGGTTTCCTTCTGATAAATGGGCTTAAACACTATCGTCTTCTGCATCTCTGTCTCCACTCTCACATTCCAAAGTGAACTCCTACCCCCAAAACATTGCTGAAACTCCCACAGGCACCAGCCCTCCTTAGATAAACCCACTAGATTTTCAGCATCCTGTTGCATTCTCTGACACAGAGTTGTTCTTGCACATGAACAAAAAAGGCAGTGTGTGCAACTGGCTGCACACACAAAGCCCATCTCTGCACCCACAGGCAGTGGGAAGAATGATAAAGATAATTAAAATCCTTTTTGCTATAGCATTAGAAGTTGTTTCTTTGCTTTTTAACCAGGTAATTCCTGAATTCACAGTAAATCTGGGACTTCCATCAGCCTCCTTCCCCCTCTTTATGTTAAGGCATCTGATCATACCAACCTTAAAAACAGTCGATGTACATATTGCTTCCAGTCTCTCAGGTGCAATATTAAACCTGTTTAAAAGAAATATTTTTATTTAGTGCCTGAATGCTGCAAAATGGAGGGGATTAACTTGTTGCAGGGTCTTCTGGTAAAGTGAAGAGGAAGAAGAATCACCATTAAGAATCTGAGTTGGGATAAGATATGCCTGAGTTGAGAGAGGTGTTTTCTCAAGGAAAGACATTTATAAAAAGGGTAGCATGTTGCCAAGGAGAAATATATTTGCTGTGTGTGGATTAACTTATAAAGCAGATGTAATCCTAGTAACAATATAAGTATATAAAATCCAGTTAAATAAAATCTCTTTTAAATTTTGCCAAGGAAGGCGACTCTATGAAACAGCACATGGTGCCTGGTGATGGCAGCCAGCTGAATTCAGAGACAAATCTACATGAAAGAAATCTCAATCAGTAACATTTATACCTTTATTCTCTATACCTTGACATGCAGTTGAAAGCATCATCCACTGAGATTTTCATTGATTCATCTGAACTCAGTGGCCAGATTCAGCACTGAGGTACGAGGTCTAAATGAGTAACAAACCTGAAACTAAAAGATACAAATCATCATTTAATTAAGATACAAGTAATCACTTAAATTCTTTTAAACTCACTCCTAACAGCAGTACTCTGAATCTGACATTTTAACTCGACTTTGACACATTCACTGATGAACACAGCCCAGGAACTTGGTTTATTCCAGTGATTTCCTTTGGAAGCAGTTCATGGGGCTTTAGCAGAGAAAGTATTAGCCAAGCCTAACAGACCATAAGCACTCCACATCGGAATAAAACTTAATAGAAATGATTTGTTAGAGCAGCTCGGATTTCAGTGGAGGTTTCCCAGAAATTTAAATGCCATGAATGATCCGGTTCCTAACCGAGTATTTTGGATGTTTCTTGAGGCAAGATGAGTCCTTGCAAAATACTGCAGAGGGAGCTCGAAGCCTGCGAGTGTTTCAAAGCTGAGCTTTGACTTCACGGACTTTGCGGCAGGAGGAGGGCAAAGAGAGCAGAAAAAAACCCATAAAACATGAAACCCCCCCCATAAAACATAACTACTGCTTCATCTACACTTGGCTTAACGTTGATATGTTTAAAATTTAAGCCACCATGGTTAGTTCAGTCCTTTTTGCCATGAGGGCAAAGCTCTGCTCTCAGATTTGTGAGGTGCAAAGGAATTCTGCCTGGTTTGACAGAGCAGAGACAGGAATGACTCAATAATTGCTTAAATAATATGTGGGATGAAGGGATATTCCATAGGCATCCTCAGAGGGAGAAACTGGAATTAAATAAAGGAGACCTTGCTGGTCTGCTGCAGGGTTTTTAAGTGAAGCAGCTTTGATAACTTTCCTAACTTCGATAGCAAATAACCCAGAGGGATTTTAAAATTCTCATCCCTGACAGTTCCAAGACACAGGTTGGGCAAACTTCTTGGCACAGACTAAATATGTTTAATCCTGTCTCAGTGCTGAGAAACTGTTTGTCTTTTGAGGCCCAGACAATTGTACACTTCTTTTATTATAACTGCTGTTGTCTCTCAAGTGAATTAGAAGTATTTCCTTTTTTCTTCAAGAGAAGAGCAGATTTTCTATAAAAAATGCAAACCCCTCCCTACTACCCAAATTTTGGGTTGTAACAGTATTTTTGTTTGCTTGCTTTTTTACTCCCATGGTGAATAAACTGATTTCCATAGAAGTTCTTAATATACTTACTCAATACCTCTCACCCTTTTTTTTCCCCCCAAACCCCTAAAATGCACATAGTCAGCAAAGAAAAGCCAGTTTCTGTCTTTTCTTTTGTGAATGAATTGATCAGTCCATGTTTCTTTGTCAGCTGTTACCTCTCTGTTGCTGTAACATCTGGCAGAGGAAGATGTGGTCTGGTAAAGAAACTATTTGTGAAGAGATTGAGAATCTTAGGAAAAAACTGCCCATGACAAAAGGGCCCATAAGAAATGTCGAATTATGGGGGGGGGTTAAGAGAGAAAATTAGAAGCAGAGTGTGGGAAAAGTAAATAAGTACTGAAAAGAGAGTGAACTTCGGCATGAATAGGTTGTATACAGATAAGAGATCTGGCCAAGTAACAACAACAACAAGCAATAAGTTGTTAACAGATGCTTGAACTTAATATTGAAACAGCAGAAGTGTTGATACAGTTCTGTTGATAGAGGTCTGTTGTGTTATTGTTGGCAGAAGAAGTTAGTTTAACTTTAGGGGAAGGGTAAATCGTAGACTTTAGTTTATTTTCTCCAGTTAAAAATCTCTGACTTGACTTTTTACCTATTTTTGTAGTGAATTTTCATCATACCATGTAAGTATGAAATCATTCAGACAAATATTTCACATGTCAATAAAGCTATGTGTATATGTTAGCCCATTCCTCTAAACCATATTTATTACTTAAGCTCTGGAACATCCATTTTGCACTTGGAAAAACAGAAGAACAGAGAAAACAGAAAGCCAGGGTTGTTTGCAGAGGAATGTTGTGAAATAAGCCAGGGAGGAAATAAAACCCCTCCCCTAACAGTGGTGAATGATCATTAGATCTCTTTTGGGGCCTTTCTATTTCTATTCAGCTCAGTCCTTTCTCTGAGACCGGTTGAGAGTGATGCAAAGATCCAAAGTTGATGTTGCTATTCATCCAGGGAAATAATCCAGCATTTTGATTACCAGACTTGAGAACTAATGGTAATTAGTTTCTGAGCAGTATATAAATTTGTTCTTTGTTTTCCTGAGCTGCTGTATTTTCAGTTCCTAAGCTGAATAAAACCATGTCAAGGTAAATACTCACCACATTGAGGTTTATTTTCTGTAAGGTGAGGTTATTCTTCAGTCTCCTTCTTCGTTTGGGAAAATACAGTATTCTGAGCAGCTATAAAATAAAGAAATTGGGATAACAAAAATAATTACTTTGCTGAAAATGGATCAGTTTTGTACTGCTTGGAAGTATTTCTTACAGGCATGTAAATAGCCCTATGCCACAGGACTTCAACCTCCTGCCTAAGGAAGGGGGTTTCTTTCCCTTTCCTTACTGCAGAGCTTTGCAGTTGGAATAGCAGCAGCAGCAGGGATTTTTTTTTGGTGTCTGTGAATATTCAGCTCTAATCTCTGCTGCATTAACAGACTCTGCTTTGGACCTGGTCACTGTCATGAAAACGGTGTGAAAAATGTAAACCTTTTCCCAGCACTGTCTCTGCCTGACGAATGGGCCCTTCACAGACCAGAAAATACCTAAGTGTCTGCCAGAGCCACTAAAATTCTGTCCTGGCAAATAGAAATGAATGAGCCTGGTCACACTTGTTTGACTTTTGAGTTAAACTCAGGTACTGTGAGATAATGACAAACCAGAAGAGGAGGGGAAGTACATTTCCTAAAAACAAGTATTACCTTATCAACCTGTGATTTTTATTCTGCCCTTCCAGAGTGTGCCAATACAGTGTTTTCCATCTGAGTCACTATTTGACTGTCATTGAGATTGGAAGGTGGAAGTTTTTTTTCAATTCTGACTTAGGAGGGAGTGCCTTGTCTGCTCAAACACAATGCAGTTATTATCCAGAGCCCTCATTTCCTCTTAANTTTTTGGTGTCTGTGAATATTCAGCTCTAATCTCTGCTGCATGAACAGACTCTGCTTTGGACCTGGTCACTGTCATGAAAACGGTGTGAAAAATGTAAACCTTTTCCCAGCACTGTCTCTGCCTGATGAATGGGCCCTTCACAGACCAGAAAATACCTAAGTGTCTGCCAGAGCCACTAAAATTCTGTCCTGGCAAATAGAAATGAATGAGCCTGGTCACACTTGTTTGACTTTTGAGTTAAACTCAGGTACTGTGAGCTCACTTCGACTGGAGATAATGACAAACCAGAAAGGGGGGGGAGTACCTTTCCTAAAAACAAGTATTACCTTATCAACCTGTGATTTTTATTCTGCCCTTCCAGAGTGTGCCAATACAGTGTTTTCCATCTGAGTCACTATTTGACTGTCATTGAGATTGGAAGGTGGAAGTTTTTTTTCAATTCTGACTTAGGAGGGAGTGCCTTGTCTGCTCAAGCACAATGCAGTTATTATCCAGAGCCCTCATTTCCTCTTAAGACATGAATAGTTTGATGCAGCCATTAAATGACAAAGGATATGACTGGGTTACTTACTCACAGGGATTTAGATACACAAACCAAGAAAGTAAATCTGGTTTCATTCCCCCTCCTTTGGTTCTTGGAGGAGGAAGTATTATTTTCTGCTTTCTAAAGAAATGCTGTCCTTTGAGCCAGTCCACAGTGCTGTCCTCAGAATCAGAAACAAGTTAGATCTAAACCATAATTTGGAGTTCATTTTCAGACACAAACATTAGGGAAACTTGTTACATTTTTTGCCAGAGATATAAACTCTATGAAGGAGTGTTACTTCCTGGGAGAAGGCTGAGTTAATCTAAAACAATATATAACTCTTATATATTATTCCTTACAGTCTGTACACTTTAGAAGAAGTAAGGAAGTAACACATTCCAAAGCTTTGTCTGCCTAACCTCAAAAAAAATCCACACACTGCATTTTTTTCTTGTGTAGATCTTGTTTAGAGATACAACAAAATTAAATTACTTTTAATGTAAGATTAGACCAGGGATCACTCCCTCTTGTCTCTCAAATATACATAGATACATAATTTGCTTTGCTGTTATTCATCAGTTTTGAAGTGAGGCTTTTTAAAGCAGAAGGAGCCTGTACCACATCTTTGCCAAGTACCTGAACCTGGTGCAGTGATTGTGTCATTTCTTATCCACAAGAAGGCCCAGAGGTGAGCTCCTTAACTCTCCATCTCTCTCTGGTCAGAGCTAAAGACAAGCATCATAAAGATGTGGAGAAATTTGGTTTCAGCAGTAAAATTCAGACAGAATTTCTGCACTGTCTCTTGGTTTCATTTCTATCACTCTTTGAAGGTGGGATGAAGATGTAGCTGAAACTCACATTCATTGAGCCTCACTGTTCCTTCCCTGCTCACAACTCCCTCCCACTTCCAACAGTGCCTGAGAAGAGGAAAATACCCAAATAACTCCAGGAGTGTGGCCCAGAACCCAGCAGACTGCAGACCCATTTCAGGAGCACACGTGCCATCTCTTGCTGGCCATGCAGTAAACCTGGAGCAGTCTGGCCTGCTAAGATTTATTACTTTCCCACTTGATGGTTAATTACTTTCAATTACCTTCCTTCATTACCTACAGACATATTTGGAAGATTAATACCTTATGAAATGTGAACTGCTCCTGTAATTACCTGCTCCAACCAGGACAGCTGGGAATTCCATGCTCCTGAACACCAGGAACTCTTTGTTTTTGATTGCCAGGGCTCATGGTATTACTTGCAGCTCAGTACATCAGTGGAGAAGGTGGAGTCACCACACCCCCCACTGATGCCAGAAAGGTCTTGTATTTCTTACTCTGTTTTTATCCATTTTTCATCCTTCCAGCTTTCATCAGGACCAACAGGGTCCTGTGGCACATCACTGC
>VYZS01016151.1:149453-160338 GCA_013400695.1 Neodrepanis coruscans
CATTTGAACACAGGACCAATAGGGTCCTGTGGCACATCACTGCAGGAACACTGGCAAAGGCTGCCTGATAACCCACCTGCAAGCTGTCCTTGCCTTAGGAAGTCATTCTCTTTCCAGGAAAAAGCCAACTTCTGCAGTTGATCTGTCAACTTACTTGGGTCTGAGAACAGCAGGCAAAGGCCTTTTCTTCCTCTCTTTCCTATTTGCAGCACTTCCCAAATCCATCTCATGTTTGTTAGGAGAAGATGGCCACTCTTTTAATTTAGCAGTAAAAACAGGGTATAACCTCTTCTTCTAAGCCAGATTTCTTAACTACCTGCCTCTTCCTCAGAAAAAATGGGCTTTATTACACTTGGAAGTTTGTTCAGCACAAGCACTTTGCTAAATATTTTGTAGTTTGATTCTTTTTTTTCAGGAGCATCCGAATGGGTAAGTTTCCCATTTTGGCATGAATTTTCTCCCANTTTTTTTCATGAGCATCCGAATGGATAAGTTTCCCATTTTGGCATGGATTTTCTCACAGAGGTGAGAGCTATGACCTCAGAATCTTTAAACTTGTGTAATCAAATTCACATGACTGTGTCATGCCCTGGATTTTTCAAGCCCTTTACCTGGTGAAAACTGGAACAAGAGTTCTCAGCCCGACTCTTTACTGCTCATACCACGCATCTGCATCCAGATATTTTGGCTTCAGCTGACACTGGGTTATAAAAGTAACCTAAAATAACTGTCAAGATTTTTTATCCCAACTGGAACCAATCAATTCAGCCTCATGCAAAGTGTGCTGCAATCACAGGGAATCTATGGAATTACTTTCTTTGGCTTCAGGGGTCCTCGAGTCAGGTGGCATGCATGGCATTACAAATTAAGGATGGAGCTTAAAATTCAAAAGAAACCACATTAATAGTTAGTTTCTTCTTCAGAAAGGACTTCTGGGCTAAAAAAAGAATGCCAAAAAAAGAACTTTGATTTTTCTCTGCTGTACTAAAAATGGCATATTGTGTTTGGGCATGGAATAAATAGTGCTGAAACGTGCAAAGAATTGAACCAGAGTTTGAATGGAATTCATATAAATCTTAAGAAAGGGTTTCTTCAGTGGCAAGAGGAAGGAAAGTTGTTTACTCTGAAAACTTCACAGGAAAATATAAGTGCACTCAAGTGGGGTATGGAACTTCAGGAGAGGTCAGACTCCCGTGGTATCAGGATGAAAAGTAAATTATTATTGCTTATTGGAAATCAGGACAGCCAAAAAGATCATTAACAGCTCAGGACCACAGAGCATGGAGGCTTTAAAAATAGAAATGTGTCTGTGCCTTGACGTGAGACTTATTCACCCTTAAGCTATTTAAGACTGCAAAATATTTGTAAGACAGTATCTTAGGAACACAATGACATGGGAATCCAGAAGATTTAGACTCATATTGGCACCACAACAGGGTGGGTACGATTTCCTCCTCAGATGCACCAAGTGACTTTGTGTCTTTGCTACAAACTTTGGCAAAAAAGCAAACCGTGTGATTTAGCAGTGGTTCAAAAATGATCTATAGAGCCATTTCCAGCACCAATCTTTCCTATTGTCTGCACTTCCTCTTGGATCAAGCAAACCTGTATAATGACTTTCCTCTTGAATACATGAAGATATTGGGTTTGAGACATCTTTTTCCCCCTTGATCAAAGCAGCGCTGTGAAATGGCAATTTGTACTTAAGCTTTGGGGCAGAGGCAGGCCAAGAACAGGCTGAATGCATGTGATGGAGATACTGTCACACCAATACAGAATTCAGCTGTATTTGTAGAAATGAAATATTTGTTTTGCTGTCTTTCATCAAACCTGGCCCATACGATCCCCATGAGTTCTGTGAGTCACATCAAGGCTTGTTCAGTTATTCCTTGGTCACTTCCAGGTCCCTGCTTCTCTCTTCTGAGTTTATTTTTCCCCACTCTCTTCCAGTGAATCCTTATCACCATAACCCTGGTAAAAACCAAACTCATTCCTACTTGCAGCCCAGATGGGAAAAAGCTTTCAGGAAAAGTACCACAACCACAGCACAAGTCTGTTTTTGGAAGGCATTATCTTATATCTAACAAGCTCATATTTACTGTTTTGTCTTTAAGAACTGAAAACCCCCAGCAGTTACCAACCAGGCAGTGATTTACCTGCTTCTGGAGTTCATCTTCTCAGAACACAATTCCCACCTTCTAACTCAATTCCATGACTGAGAGCATTAATATTTTCTGGCTAGAAAAGGAGGATTGCTATGAAGCCTCGTGCTTCACCTTCTCACAGAACAATTCAGTGGCAGAAGAATGAAAAATTGCAATCAGCAAGTCAGGTTTGGAGCCCAAAACAGGTCCCTCAGGGCAATGAAAATCTGGCACCCACAGTGTAGCCACTCTCTGCTTTCCTTCAGCATTGAATTCAGCAGGACATGGTCAAAGGAATCCCTGAGTTTCATTCCTTTAGTATTATCATTCCATTCTTAGTGATTAATACGCTTTTCAATTTAAAAGAACAAAGCAACTAGAATTCTTCCTCATTACAAGCCCATTTCAAGTGTCTAAGTGAAAGCTCCTGCATGTTCCATTCTGCTAAATGCCAAAGATTAAATCAGAAGAAAATGAAAGCTCCCAGGCTAAGATCCATCACTTAATGTTCAGTGTCTATGCTGCAGCCATCTAGGTCAAAAAGCAGCCAAAAATTCCCTTTGTGCTCTGGGAGAGAGATGGATTTTGGAGGGGGGATTCACTTACCTCCCAGTGGGTCTCTTAATCAGCTCAAAACACCAGATCTACCTTTGATTTCATTAGGAGGATGTTGGGACACTCAGAGCACAAGGAGGTTGGGAACACAACCTGTCCCACAGGAGAAACTCTTGCATATTTAAGTTTATTTCAAATAAGTGTTCAAAGAAAAAAAAACCCAACAAAATAAACCAGATTTAGTATATATTTGCTTTTCTTAAAAAAATGATTCCATGAAAGAATTTTATAGATATCTAAGTAGTAATACAGATTTTTATATACAAAATTCCATTTCAAACGATTTACTGTACAAAAGAAAGTATAAGCAACTGTTACTATTTCATGATTTCAGCAAATAATGAAAAATTCTGATAAGTATGTGTTCAGGATATAGTTCTACATTTACAGGAATGTCAGTATTAAGCTGGGAATACTTTCAGGTGAGTATTTACAGATTAAATCCCCTTCAAGGACATTCCCTACGATTTCTCTTCAGAACAGGTAGTTGATGTTTGTCTTTCTTCTGGATCTTTTGGGCTACCAAGGAATGAGAGGAAGAACATGTTTTCAACAAGATGTTTGGGCAGAATTCTGCTTGATTTATTCCCACTCACAGTCCTATTGCAGTCAGTGGGCCTGATCTGGTAAACACTCACTACCAGCATTAACACTTCTGTGTGGATAAATCAGGCAGGATTTGGCCCTCCAGTAACACACTATCATAAGTTACAAATTTTAAAAATAGTGACATTCCTGCAAGTCAAAATACAACAGAAACAGGAGTTAACAAAATATAAGCCCTTTATTAATAAAAATCTTTGGTTGGATCAATATTTTAAATAAGCTTCAAGAATATTTGGTTAATACCATTTTCTTTCTTCCACATAATTTCTTTTTCTGGTACCTTCTTTGGACAGACTACAGAAAAATATCAAGTTTATCACATACTTTAAAACAAATAAATATATCAAAAGCTAAATATGGCATTTTTTTAAAGTTCTAGCATTAATCTTTAAATTAGTTTGGCAAAGAAAACAAGAAAAGGAAAAAAGAAATAACCAACTTCTCTTGAAAACAGTCTTTTGACGTTTGGTTTTTTAACAAACCGTACAGTAGTTAGACTTTAAAAGAAATCTTTCCTTTTTATTTTCTTTTTCAATTTTATATTTGCAATGCAAGTGCCATGGACAAGACAAAGCAGAAAAATAAATCAGGTTAATTGCACCAATATTATCTGGAAGTGCAGTTTATCAGTTGACAAAGCAAAGTAAAATGTATTATGCTTAAACAGAGTTGTACTGATGGAATTTAACTAGGCATGGTAAGTAAGGATTTTAGACATAATACTTTGAGGAAGCTCCTTGTACAAAAGAGAAAGTGTTTTAAGACAAAAGAAGAGTCCTGTAACTAACTGAAGGTCTGGTCCTGTAGCCCCAGTGCAGGCAAAACTTCCATTGGAGACAGTAAGTGGGACACATTTTGGATTCACTCCTCTGGCACAGCCTCTGGGAAATGCCATTCAACAGCACAAAGCCTGTGGGAGCAACTGGGGTGCAGACTCCCTTCTCCCCTAGAGGACAGAGGGCTACAGGGAAAAACCTGGCTGGGATAGGGATGAGCTAAAACAAGGGGGAAAAAAAGGGAATTTCCTCAGCAACAGTGCCCGAGTACTTAGGCAGGGCAGTGTGAGTCACTGGAGCTGTGCTCGTTAATTCAGGGCATTTCACTCAATGCTCTGTGATCTTCTCCCTGCTGGGAGGATCCCGAAATTGTGCTGCTGCTGCTGCTGCCTGGCTGTGGAAGAGGAGCTGCTGGGAAGTGCAGCCTGGGTAACCGGGATAGCTCCATCCACATCACACCCGACTTCCCAGATTCCCTTTTCTGACGGGACCGAAGGTCTCGGGTACAAAGCAGGTTGCCACAAATGCCCCATGCACCTGGTATGACACTAAAGCTCAGCAGGAGCTCTGCTAAACCCAGTCTTGGAAAGCAAATCAGTCTGGGAGGCTTTACCTGGGTTCTCTCCAGTCTAAAGAGCTGATTTTGCATATAATTTATCGAGTTACCCCACGGACCTTCAAACCTGGGATTCCAAAAATATTTTAAGTTAGTATTATTCTTATTATTTTTACTTAAAATTTACCTTTATTTCACGAGTTAATTCATAGGCTAAGGTCAAATTCTCAGAGAATATCTCTAGCAAGATGCACTAAGTACCTGCATTTATGAACGCACGCCAACGTCGGTAGTGTCACCTAACAATGAAATATAAAAATTCCCTGCATTAACTGCTTGTGCAAAAGAAAAGAAAAAACAAACACATTGTCAGAAATAGGCTGTGGTCCTCCATGTTTGCAAGAAGGGCATTTCTCACAAAGATGGGAGCGAAATGGCAGCACATCCTTCAACATGCACCAGGTTGTCCATTACTCGAGTCCTGCCCTTTGTGGCTCGTGTCTCAGTGGAATGCCCCGACATGCTCAGCTCCCTCCTCTTCTATACATCCAGGGGATATGAAGGGCAGGAGGACAAGCTCCCACTGTGGCTCCTGGAGAGCCTGGGGCTGTGATTGTTACAGTTTTCACCTTTTCTCTTGTCCTTGTCTTTCCAGGTTTCGAGCATTTGCAGCTTCCCTTGCTCTTCTCTCATGAAGACCTCCACCATGAGAACCTTCTCTTTGTGAATCTGCTGACTAATGTCCTTGGGAATGTCTGGGATAATCCAGTCAACAAAGTCACTCATAAACATGACCAAGTTCTGGAAATGAAATTGTGAGAAAATGTCAGCAAGGTCAAATGGAAGGATGGCTGTAGGGAAAGGGGCTGGTTTTGGGTGTACTTAGGGAGAAAGAAAGAAGGAAGGACAATATTTGAGTTGGGATCAACTGCATGTCACAAGCCTGGTACTGAGCCAAATTCACCTCAACCCCTTGTTCATGCTGGAATTAGAAAAATACATCAGGCACAGATCTCTAGGATTTTTGACAGTACAAACACTGCCACAGCCACTTAGAAATCCAAAGGAAATACTGACATTGATAAGTGATAATGATAAATGGCCCAAGAGTTTTACATCATAAGCAAATACACAAGGTAAAATGGTGGAAGCTGGTAATATATATTCCAACTAAATATTTCTGAGTTAGAAACCCTGATTCAAGGAAAGGGAGCTCTTTCAAAAAAAGATAGAAATTTTTGAGAATAAATTTTTGAGACAAGTTCTTCAGATAAGGCAGACTTGAAACACTTGCATCACCACAACCAGTAACACTGTTGTGATTGAATAATGTAATTTAAGGACAAATTACAAGATTTTCCCTTCTTGTTCAGATGCAAGTTAAACTCTCATTGGGATAACTTCGGAAATTTCATTTCTTGGCTAGCTCTACAAATTATTTTGGATGAAATTTATGCTGTTCCAGTGAAACTGTTGATGTCCTGTGGGAGAAATTGGTGGGACTTAATTAACATCAGCTTTGTGCTTTGCTGCTCTCTATGGTCATTAAGTTCTTCTGCATCAAACCAGTTCAGTGAATCCCCAGGGGTGAATTTTTCCACTGTGCCCAGGTTGGTGGTATGAAGAGGGGGATGAAGGTGGGCAAATTTCTTTTGCTTTTCCATGAAACAACTGTGAAAAAAAAGATATTTCTTTGGCCTAATAACTTATTCCCAAGTGCCTGCAGTGTAACCTACCTGGAACACTATGACAAAGGCTAATCTTGCTGCTAGGACAGCCCAGAAATCCTTTGAAATGTCATATTTGTTCTCAGACCAGGGGGGTTCTCGATAGTCTTTGTATCTGCAAAACAAGATTCAGTAAAATCAGTGATAAAATCAGTGATGCCGTTCACCAACTTTAGCACCAGGAGGAATTAATATCAAATAGTCAAATCATAAATAGAATTGTCTAAAATAAAGTTTACTATTACACCATGATGCTGTATTAACCTCTCAGAAACATGGCACAGCTTTCAAGCTTTACTCAAAATTAATATCAATACCCTCTAATTGGCACAATTTTGCATAAGATAAACTACACAGCTCGGATGATTTATTTCCTTTTAAGACAGGTAAAACAACCAACATGTATTTTTCAAACTAATTTTAAAGACAAAAATACTGATCTCAGTACAAACCAGTTTAAAACCACAGCATCCTGTCAATATTTTGAAAGAACTAGGGCTCCACATTTTTAAATGATTTAAAAATCCTTGAAATATCAAAGAACTGATGGAATGGTAAGAAGAAAGTGGCTGGGATTAGAAAGCAAATAAACTTGGCATTTTGGTTTTAGACCACGACTCTGCTGTTCAGTTAGTTCTGTGCTAAAACCTGTCTGCCAGCCTCATTTACCCTGTGCCCAGAGATCAGCAGAACAAAATCAGGAGAAAGTAAAAGCAAGCAAAGCTACTAAAAATGCAATTTTGGTTGTTTTTAATGTCATGTCTGAGTGAATTTTCTGTTTAGCAGAAAATTTCAGTGTATTAACTTGCACTACTCAAATGTATAAAGAATATAAACATCATATAAAATAATATGATTATAAAGGCAAGGTTTTTTTCCCCTGGTCAATTTCTGTAGTTTTTTTACTATATATGAAAGTCATCTTTCTTTTTTTCCTCCCTTGAAATGTATCTTTCCTCCTTGTTCTCTTTACGTGGACAAACACTGAATTGAATTAATGCTAATCTCCATTTCCCCAAAATAAGCAGTAATTCATAGTCAGGTTTTGTGACTCCTTAATATGCAAGCCAAGATGTTCAAGGCAATAGATATAAAAGGCTACCAAGGTGCTAAAAAGGTACTGAAAATACAAGAGACCTGCCCTAGGGATGTAAAAACGTGCCACATTCTCAGCCAGCTGCACAAACACTTATCATATTAGTTATCATTCAAGGTAGTACCTGCAAATCTGAACCTCGTAGCCAAGATCCAAGGGGTCATTTGGAGCTGTTCCTGCTTGAAAATCGCTGACATTAAAAGAGGATAGTGTATGGTTCACGAAGCCATGCATGGTGCCATTCTCACTGTACATATACAGGTACACGAGGCGTGGAATGAAGTCGGATGTGAATGAGATCACAAATGCCTAAGCCACAAGAGTAAAGAGTGAGCGCAATAATCCAGGCAGTGGTTAATTAATCATATCCTTAATCAATTGCCCAAACAACTCACACAGCTCAGGGGCAGATTGCAGCCCGAGGGGCCCTAGAAATGGAATATTCACGGCTGCAACAAGGGGCTATTTGCTGCTTGGCTCTTCTGATTTGGAGCAATTAGATGGAGTAGTTCCAAATCAACCGAGCTGTCTACGTGGATGACAACCTGAGCCCTCCACAGACAAAGCAGCTGTACCCCCCAGCACCAAAGGAGAGACAACATTGCACTGCTTCCCCTTGCCCCAGTCACAGCTTGTCCCTGGTGTGTTGCATAAGGTCCAATTGATTGATTTCCAACTCCTTTTTCTGTCTTGCAAACAACTGACAGTGAATCGACTCTTCAAATACCCATTGCACTCCAAAGGGCCATGAATTGTATGTGGTTTTTAACTCCATCAAGATAAAAGAATGAGCAGACAGTGCCCAGTTTTATTTTTATGGTCATGAAAACTGCATTTCATTTGGTTCTTTAAAATGGTTTTCTAAAAAGATTGTACAGAAAACGCACAACCGCCAATTTGGCTCAGTTCTTCTTAACTTTAGCCTTCCTCATTTATCATTATTATGAAACATTTCAGTGGCATAAATCTCATGTACATGTGGAACAAACACAGTACAAAATGCTTTCCTTATTTTATGGTAAAGAGGATTAGTACATTGATCAAAGAGGCAAAAATAACAACACTGAGAAATGACAAAGAGAGACTACACAGAAGGAAAAGAGCAAAAAACAGAGAAATTATTTCCAAACAAAAAGAGGAGAAATGCTGAAGACAAACTAAGGCAGCATACCAAATAACCAAAAGAATGGTTTTGCCACAGCACAACAGTCCCCTGGGGGGCAAAATGTTGAGATTTCCAATCTGGATAATGTAAAATACCCCAACAGTCCATGCACATGTGGCCATAAGCCCCTCACAGCCCCTGGTTTGCTGCACTCCAAACATGTTTTCAGCTGGTCATTCGGCTTTTGTTTTCATCTCTCCCCAGCTGAGGTGCAAGGAGGATGAGCATTGTGGGTGTTTATTTGTACAGAACAGTAGATAAGCACATACATTATTATATCAAGTCATGCTAAATTTTTCTAAGGGCTGGGACGTGGATGTTGAAATAAAAGTCTTTTCAGGGTTTTCAGAGCTCTCAGAGTGGGAGCACTGCAGATCAAGGGCAGATTTCTGATGGAGTGACTCTGTGATCTGAGGGGCTGAACTAATTCTCACCCAGTTGACTACCCAAAATAGCACTGAAATTAAAAAGTACATCATCTTAGTGATAGTATTTCAAGAGACTAAAAGTAAGCAGCTGTGGTCATATTTGTTTGAAGGGCAAAACTGTTTTATGACAACATTCTGGAAAAAAGCTGCAATGACTGGTTACTATTTTATATTATTGCTACTACTCACAAAACTTTAATATAAATACTGCAATTAATTCTCAGATATTTCCCCAAATTTCTAAATCACTTGATTTAAGGGATTTATGCTGAAAGNGGAGGGCAAGTGGGAGAGAGGAATGCTGGCATTAGTGGAAAAGAAAAATGAGAAATTATGAGATTTCATTCAAACTTCTCAAATTCTTGAGGAGAATAAGAGAAGAGATATGGAGCTCCAACCTCATATGTGGTGCAGTACTTACTGGTCTACCAGCTTTAAGGATCTACTTCAATCAGTTCCTACATCTCTGCTGATCCTACCACAGTTTAGGGAAAGCAAAGCTTCAGTGGAGCCACTTAATGTGATTTTTTTTCCCATTTGCAACTGGAAATTATATAGATATGGATTTCCTCTTCCCATCCTCCTGCTCTGTGCATACAAAATGTAACACCAGCCAACCCCACTCTGCCTCAGGTTCAGCCCCTCTGGATTTAGACTGAGGATGATGCATCAAGTCCTCCAGCTCAGCCCCTTCCCAACTTCCAGGCTCTATTCCTCATGGAAAGGCTTCTCTGAAGGCTACATGAAGTGCTGCCCTTGGGAAGTCTCTGAAAGAAGTGGGTTTCCTTCTCCCACAAGAGTGGGACTGAATTGCAATTAACACCAATTAAAAACAGAACCAAAACCCCATCACAACCAAAAAACTGACAACCCTCTCTCTAACACCTCCACCAGCAACCTTAGCCCACAGCATCAGATCAGGAGCCCCAAAAACATCACCAAAGCAAACTGATGGCAAAGGCCATGACAAAACATGCTGTGTTCAAGTCTAGGATGATCCTGGGGCTCATCCTGGGAAAAACAAGGGAAAAACTCTGCCCATACAACAGCAGAATGAACACAGAGTTTAGTTAGAGATCATAACCTTCTCTGCTGTTGCTGGCTGACTCTGACATAATAACAATTATTTTATTTTTTACTTTAATGACCTTTTTTAGTCATGAGTAACTAACATTTGAGAGGAACAGCTTCCTTTTTTTCATACACCCTTAGGTGTCAGGCCCCTCAGTAAGGGGAGGACTGGTCAGCTGTCCCCTGAAGCTGCAGAGCCCAATTCCAGCTCACTGCAGGTTCCACCCTTCTGATGTTCTTGTCTCTAATTTGTCGGGATACATTTACCCACAGACTTCTGAGTCTCCTCTCACTCCCAAGGGTATTTCTGAGGCCAGTCCAGAGTTATAAAACGCAGAAATTTTTGCTGCTGCGAGAAAACTGCATTTGCCAGGAAGGATTGTTGTTGTGCAGAACCGTGAGAGATATTTTGGTAGTGCATTGATCACTTTGATTTAAAAAGTGGTAACGTTTACTTAATAAAATATTCATCTGAATTTAAAGCCTCGGTCTTCCTATTTTAAAAGTAAAGCTTTGACAAATTGTGGCAGTTCACAGCTAAGCCACAGCCTAATGTTTTGAATTTTCCTATAAATATCTTCCTGTTATTGAAACTAACTCAGCACAATAATATCCTCCCATCAATCCAGGAATAAAAAAAACCAGGGATACAATGGCAATATGCACTTACCTATGTCCTTTGCTCTCACTGCTACCGGTCT
>VYZS01016152.1:0-35749 GCA_013400695.1 Neodrepanis coruscans
GGAAAAGGGCATAATGGGGTGAAACAACAGTCTAAGCTTGCAGCGGGTGGCATGGGCAGCACCAGCCCCTCCTTCTCTCAAGAACACAGAGACCAGCCCCCTTCATGATTGAATTTGAACCCCAGTGATGGGAACCCACCATCTGTCTTACTAATCTGCTCCTGCAACAACTGCTTGTCTCCTTATAAAGTGGTGGAGTTGGTGCGTGTGAGAGAAATACTGTCTTTTTCTGCAGGTGCCTGAAACACATCCCTGTGTGAAACGCTCACTGTTTCCTGACCATTCCAACAGCAGCTTTTTACAAGTTTGCAAGTTGCTTGGATACCTTGCAAGTTGTTAACGGACACCTCTTATTTCAAATGAGATGACTCTGATCTCCTCATAGGCTGCATTTCTAGAGCTTTCTTCTGCTTTCCTCTGGATCCTCTTCAGGTGATCCACTTGCTTCTGGAAACACAGTGAGCAAGACTAGAGGCCAAAGCAGCACTGAAGGGGGAGCAGAAGAATTTCTTCACTCGTCCTACATATGACATTCCTGTTCATACACCCTAGCAATGTTAGTTTTTTTCGCAACAGGATGACATTGTGGACTTGAGTTCAGTTTGTCATTCACAATAACCTCCAGTTCTTTTCTGCAGTACTGCTGTATCGTCGTCATGCTGCACTCATTGTCCCTGTGATTATTTATTTATGTGGGGCAGCCAATAAATCTGATTCTGGTGTTCGGCAGTGATTGTGCTGCAGATCCCAGCTGTCTCACACTGGAGAAATATGAGGCAGTCCATTGCTTGCTCCTTCTACTTCACCCTCCAAGTTCCCAGGCAGGACACTAAACCAGGTCAGAGATCTTGGTCCACGGCAAATTAGGCCAGGTCCTTCCCTCCCTTAATGCAGCAATGAGATCAGAAGCAGCCAGAAACTAAAGAGACAAAAATGAAAAAAAAAAAAAATAAAAACAAATTCCAAGACAGTGGTGAAGGTTAATATTGGCATCCTCAGCTTCCTGTTGCTCTCTTCTGCTGACTGCTGTTTGTTGCAGTAAGAATAGGAACCCAAAAGCCGATGCTGACAAAGTTCAGCTGTGGTACTTCGAGCAGGAGTTAAGTGACGCAAAGCAATTTTTTATGATTTTTCTTTTTTTTTTTTTTAATGATTATAGCAACAGAAGTGGAATCAGATTGACTCAGTTCTACAAGACCTTGAAGTTTGTACCTTGCTTGTTAGCGGCAAACACCGTAGTAAAACACTGAACTCATCTCCAAATCAACAGAGTGGTGCCTCCCAGCTGTGTCTTTGAACAAGTTATTCCAGCACAACACAAATTCAAAGAAAGCTTCAGCTCAGGTTGTTAGATGACCAGCAGCAACATTCTGCATAAGAAATACTTATTTCATCCCTTCTTGTGACTCGTGATTATTCAACTTAGTTCTTCATGTCCCTTTCATGTCAGTTAAAAGCTCTACTAAGCAAAAAGGCACTGTGCATGATCCTAAAAGTTTACAAAGGGTTGCTAAAGCTTTTAAACTCATCCTGTGCATGGCTGCAAGGAGGCCTGGGTTCTGGCACATGAACATGAGTGATACAACATTTGCAGATGAAAACGTGTGTGCAGCAGCCTCACTGTGGAGCACCTATCTGCACTACCTCTGGAGTCCTCATCCTAAGCTCTCTAAGGTTTTCTCATTTCCTAACTTAGCACACAACTTCTGTTCCCTCTATCTGAACTGGGCATTGAAACAAGGGTTCTTCTGTCTTCCTTCTCTCTTATCCTCAAACTAAGTAAATTTTAAGATGACTTTTCAGATCTCCAGTCCATTGTAGAATCAGGTGAAATGTTGAGAAGAGTGTTTTCCTTATACAGTGCTCAGGTGCAGAAGTACTGCAGTTTCTGGCTTCTCACCAGATCAGTCTATACAGTTGTTGCTGTTGCCCCTACAAGGGCAGAAGGGTGAAACAGTCTTACTGTTGCCACCAGTCTTACAGATGGAGGAAATGTAATTCTGCATTGTAGTGACAAATTTGGACCTCTCGGGGCACATATTCATGTACAACATGCGAGACCTTACACTACAACTGTTTCTCTGAAAATATCTGTTTTCCTAAATGCACCATAAGTATTTCTTTGCAATGCTAGAGCTTTTACAGGCAGTATTTGGTCAAAGTCTTGAATAAAAGCATTTGCTCTGTATGTGGAGTTTTCTGTGCTTCCCACTGCGTTTCCAAATTTACTGTTTACTTTCTCCCTTTCCTGAATCAGCTCTGCCCTTACCAGCCCTGAGAAATGCTGACACTTGTGCATGGGTGAGATCCTGAACACTTGCCTTCACGCCAGTCACCACCAGTAACTGAAGGAGCAATTCATCGCCTCTTTTGCTGGCACGTGAGCCTGCTGCACTCAGGAGCCTGCTGGGATGGGAGGACAGATTGTCAGCAGGACATTAATGTCAGTGAAAAGGTCACATCATACTGCCTCAAGTGGCTTCCAGCAAACAGATACAGAAGAGGTCTACTTGGTTCTGCATGGATAAATATAAGGTAATGTATTTAAAGAAAACTGCCTGAATGTGGTAGGCCAAGAGCTGAACTGGAACCTCACAGATGCACTGCAGGACAGATCCCGAGGTGTTCATGACTGTACCTGGGGACACAAGCACTGTTCTGGAGCAGCTAGAGAAGCAACGTAGTGCTGTGCATTGCCAGGACAAGGCAAAGGTACTTGTTCTGCTGTGACATAAACACCTAGAGCACTCACGTCTTGAGTGCTGCATGGAGGTGCACTCACTGCATCACAGGATGGTTTTAGGGGAGTTAGAGCAGATCAAAGAAGAACAGCAGACACAATGCAGGGAATGCTGACACAGCTGTGCGAGGACAGACAAAGACTGACACTAGGGATCCATAAGAGAACAGAGGGGCAGGACTGAAGCCCAGAGTGGCACGAGGTGGCAGACAAACTGAACGAAGAACACTTTCACCAGAACCCCCAGCACAGGAAAAGGTGGACCTTGTAAAATTGTGAAAATATATTAGTGAAATTTAATCAGTTTTCAGTGGGTAAAAAGCACATGTTCTGTAGCAGGTGGGAAACCTCGGGACGTTTTCGCCGCAAGGGGCAGAGGGGATAGTGCCCGTGCGAGCGAAGGGAAAAACCAAAGGGCAGCAGGTGAACCGTGTGCAGGTGTCGGGGAGGGCCGCGCACCTGCGCCACGGAGCCGAGCACCCTCGGGCGGGGCAGGGCCTGGCCGCGCAGGAGCTTCCACCGCCCTCGGGAGAACTCGGCGGGGCTGAGGCGAGCACCGGGAGGGCAGGACGGAGGTCACTGTGCCGGCATTATCCCGAGGCGGGTGGCTCGGCCCGGTCCGGCCCGTCCCCCCCATCCCGAGCGCCGGCGGAGCGGGGCCGCGCCCGGCCATGGAGGAACGGGGCTGCCCTGGCGCCGCGCGTGGGGGGCGNTGCCGGTACCTGCGCACGGGTCGCGGTGAGCCCCTCCCTCCCTCCCCGCGGAGCGCAGAGCGCAGAGCCCGTCCCGCTGGGGTGCTCCCCGCGGCCGCCGACTTACCTCGGTCTCCCCTCAGCCTGCTGCCAGATCGTGGAGGTGCTGCTTGCTGCGGTGGTCCTGGTCTGCGTCTCTCTGTCCGGCGGCTCGGTGGGAGGATACACCGGCCTCCCCGCCCTGGGGGGCATCTACTACTACCAGTACGGCGGGGCCTACAGCGGCTTCAGCGGAGCGGACGG
Organism: Neodrepanis coruscans; assembly: GCA_013400695.1. Classification (NCBI taxonomy): domain Eukaryota; kingdom Metazoa; phylum Chordata; class Aves; order Passeriformes; family Philepittidae; genus Neodrepanis; species Neodrepanis coruscans. The sequence continues at coordinate 3,736 of VYZS01016152.1, forward strand.
GGAACGAGCACAGCAGCTTGACCAGCGTTTCTACCTCCTGAAGCTGCCCATTGCAAGGGCAGCGATGGCCGTGGGAGGGTGTCTCCTAGTCTTCCCTTGTATTCTTATTTTGGTTGGTGTTCTACAGGTACCATGGCATTTCCCAGCATGGCTGCTAATTGAATGCACCCTGGACATAGCAGTTGCAGTTGGCACAGTGCCTGCTCTGTACTATTTCTTCCATTGTCTGCTGGGCGTTTATAATTCATCAGTATGCAAAGAGAGAGAGCAGCTTTATCAAAGCAAAGGCTATCAGGGCTTCTGGTGCAGCCTGCATGGGGCAGAAATTGCTGCTGGCCTCTTGGGCTGCATGACCACCATGGCATACCTGTTCAGTGCAGGCCTGGCCATCAGAGAGTACAGGACAGTTCACCAACAGAAACAGAAGCCAGTACACTTATAAGAGCTTTCAAATTATTCCTCCATCCCAATAATGGTCATGATTTTTGCCAGTCTCCCGAGATGAAGCAGTATGCATTCCTTGCTTCTGGGCAGTGCAGCCTTAATGCTGCAGTAGAACACACACTGAGTGAGCATAGCTCTAAATATGGTAGAGTCAGGCTGTTCCTAACTTGAATTTGCATTATTGAATTATTAGTGACTCAAAGCTAATCCAGTGACTTGTCTCCTGCCTCACAGGCAGCCCTTCCCTCCCTGTGTCAAGTGTCCCATTCTCATCCATGGAGGTCTTGCTGCAAGTCCTGTCACTACCTGCTTCTGCTGATGAACACCTTTGTGTAGCCAAAACTGTCTTTACAAAAGGCACATGACTTCACTGAGAACAGAGCTCTTTAAAACAATATGATTGAGGCCCATGGTTGTAGCAGCTAAATATTGCTTCCTTGTAGGTCTCTTGGAATTAACAGGGCAGTATGAATATGCCATTTATAAGGCCATCAAAAAATCCTGATAAAACCTTGCAAAATAATGGATACACTGAGTATAACTTGTGACACAATGCCTTTTCAAACTCCTGGAGAGGGCTCATTTTTGTATGTATGTTGAAGCTTGTATATAACAGTTTTGTTTAAAAAGATACCCTGAGTTGGGATAATCAGACAAAAGCTTTAAGAAATCAAAGGGGTGGTTTAATGTAGAAGTATATTGTTTTCAAAATACATTTTTAGTGTACAAGTTGGGGGAATGAGATGATGCTCTTATATGCTTTTTTAGAAAAACTTTTATAGGAAATTTAACTGGAAAAATTAGCACTAAAATCTCAACTGTTGCCCCAAAATGAAATGCCACTTCAGAGCAGTGCACACTATGTGCATTGTTCATATGAGGATGGAACCAGCACAGTTTCACAGACCAGTTGTGCCCATATTAAAACACTAAACACACCGGAAATATGCTTTGCCTTAGACATATCTCTACTTTCATTGGCGCCAGTGACCTAAATCCTCACAATTACCAAACCCACGGAACACTGTTGGAACTAGAGACTAAAAAGTAAAACAGATGCCAAATAGGCACGTGCCAGGCACTCTGGAGTTTGTTTGATTTCTTCTGCCTTTTAGTAGCTAGAGTAGCATCAAGTGTCTCAGCACAGGGATTTATGTGGACAGCCTACTTTGGTCCTATTCCTGTTAACATTTCTGTATTTCCCCTTGCTGCAGCTACTTCTAGAGAGCTGTACTGTGCCATTTAGAGCAAGTTCACAGGGCAAGATTCCTCTAGCATGCAACAGAAAGCTGTGTTAATAATTGATATTATGAATTCCATTCTCACAGTGCTCTGCAGGTAGCTTTTGCATGGAAGGCTGATGAGTGAAATAACACACAGCTCAGTGAAGGAGAACCTGCAGCAAAGCTGCTGCTAGACACAGCTATCTTTCTTTGGGATATGGCGCAAATTCTCTCTAACACAGTAACAGAATCATAATAAACTGTTAGATGAAAGTAAAAATCTTTATTGCTAAGTCAGCTGAAAATTTGACGCAAAAATATTCTTCCTTCCTGAACTGCTCTATACATCTGAATAAAGAATCAATGGACTAGTGTTTTCCAGCAATCTGACATTATTTGCCTCTCCAAAGCAATACAAACATAGGCCACAGTGCTGAAAGTGCCTTCATTGGACAACCTACTCCCACACATGATAAGAACAGGGATTATTATAGGTGCATGCTAGAGTAGGATACAGAAAATATTATTCTTTTTAAAAACAAAAAATCCATGAAAAAAGATCAAACAATTGGTGCACTGCAATATTTCTTTAACATGCACTGGGTCATATGAGTCAAGTTTAAAAAAAGGCAACATTTTAAAACGTGAAAAAAAAAAAGGAAAAATACAGTTGAGTCTTCAGACAGCAATAGAACAGCAAACAACAATTGCACGGAACCAAAAATTGATCCTACTACCTGAAGAAGGCCTTTGGCAAGGGACACAAAAGCCATCACCATCTGGAAGGAGTGCAGAAGCTCCGCAGGTCCAAGTCCTTAGGTTTGGCTGAAGGTCCTGTGTACTGGGGGAAGGATTTCAGACATCACAGCAGCCTGTCCCCAAGAGAGGGAAATACTTGCTACTTCTTGGAAGAGGATTTTATCCTCCCATCTGAAGATTCTGGTCTGGTATGAACAGTCTGTGATACTGCCTCCATCGGGCCTGTTCCTGGTGTTAGGGGCAACTTGGAGAATATCCCTTTCCTTAACATCTGGGCCCCAACTACCCATCACTGACTATAACCTTTATAGGTTCATTTTCCAGAAGCCTTTCTGGACAGGACAGGGCAGACAGGTCAGTACCTTCAGAGTAACTTTCTCGGTGAGGCAGCTCATCAGCAGAGCTGGAATTACTGAAGCAATAGACCAGTGAGCTCCCCAACCTCACCTGGCTGTGGCTGCAGCTGAGTGAGAGTGGCAGGGCTGGCACTGCTCAGGAGGGACGACAGCCTGATGACCCCAAGCTAAGAACCTCTCTCTAATAGCAAGCCTGTGAATGAGTGGGATGTTCCCAGTGACTTGGCTATGTGAAGACGATGTATCTCTGCAAGACCGGCACACAAAAATGAGGGAAGGGATTGGAGAACAGGAAGACAACTGGGAAAACACTTTCTATCCTCTGCTGTGAGTCCTTCAGTAGACTTACCCATTCATACCTGTTCCACCTATAGCAATGCTTCTCTGGAGCTTGAAATCTAAGGTGGTATTAATAAGTAAGGTAGGGAAGACACAGAGGGAGGCAGGAAAATAAAAGGTAGAGGGAAGCACTCTGTTCTATGAATTGTCCTCACCAGACAGATGAAGATAACCCAGCCACACCACTGTCTGACTAATGTTAGAAAAAACCCATTTCTTTGGATAACAGTAACCTCAAAGCATGTCTCAACAGTTGGAATCTTGTGTTAAAAAATCCAACACATTTGCATGGAAAAATGATACCGGTGTCTTTGCTGACACCCAGAACTGGACTAGGAAAAAGTAGCACTTCTTGTGATAAACAGGCACTATTTTTAATGCATGAAAAGGTTTTGGATGAGTGGAGGAAAAGCTTCACAATGCCATGGCTGAAGTGGAAAAGGAAAAGCTTAATCTTCAGAAGAAGTACACTGAAAATATGCAGAAGCTGCTTGAGGACACCAAGGACTCAGCCAAATAGAGGACTATTACTTGGAACAGGTCAACCCAGGCTGTGCTGTCCAGAGTGAAACAAACAGTTCATAATACCATCTTAAGCAGAGAAATCTGTCGACTCTTACCTAGAGTGTAAAGAAGATAACAAGCCATGTCTTCCATGGCAATTCACACCCACAGAAAGTAGGAGCTGGCTGTATTAAACTCCATTTCTACTTCAAAACCAGAAACAGCACTGAAGAAAAAGTCTAAGTGGGAACTCCTTGTGTTCTGTTCTGCCACTACTATGAAGAGGAGCAGTTCATAAATCTGCATGCTCCATTGCAGAGCTGTGTTTTCCTTAGTCCTTCAGCACTGAGCTACATAGAACCATTCATTAGTAACTCCTTGTGGCAACTCCACACAATGGAGAGTTCAGACTGGCAAAAACACACTGGACTTTTCCCATCAGTGCAAGAAAGAGAGACCTGATTTGCATTAACATCTGCCACTCTCAGAGTGCAAGGTTTGTCACAGTCTTACACAGAAAGAAGGGTTTCTGCATCAGTCCCGTACTGGACAGAGGCTGCTCAGCAGCCCTTTCAGGTATCAGAAAGTGTTGGGCTAGGCACAGATATTTGGTAAAATTATCACCAGTGATGGAATCAAAGGTGCAGTCAAATACATTGGGATGAGCTTTTTCTGTACACTTACATGATGAGAACATGAAAGAAATTTGGAGTTTAGCATTTGAATCTTTTCTGCTGTTCTTCCCTGCCAAATGAAACAGGCATTTAAACAAACAAAACCTGTGTGAGTTGAAACGTTGGAAAAAGTTGGGTTGCTTCCTGATTACATTGCAACTAGCATGAAGTATTTCCTTAGATCCTGCTCCTCATGCATGGTAAAAATATATTTTTTTCCAGTGAGAAGAAATTCAAGGTGCTTTGAAATTCTCAGTAAAACTCCATTAGATTTTGTCAAAATATCTATATTGAAATTGACAAAATCCCACAAGTAGTCTGCACAGTATTTCCTTCTGAGCAAGGCCCAAATTTGATCCAAAAACAGATAACTCGGACCCCTCAGATACCTCCAGAGGAAACTTTTTTCTTCATAAATAAAATTAACAAAGAAGAAAAGGCACTAGCCTAGATTACAGTCAGGATTATTGCACCACTGACATGACCGGGGCAGTTGCTGTCCAGCTCTGTCAGCAAGGAAGACAGATCTGCATGTTACAGGGGCAGTGGTCTCCACAACCCTTACAAAGGTGATGACACAGGCAGCCAACTGACACCCTGCACCAAAAATCCTACTGGAAACAATGCATCTAAGTGCAAACTGGCCTGTTCACCGTTAATGGGACTGTTTTAAACATCTCTTTCAGCACTGATAAAGATGTTACTAAGACAAAAATTTCTGGTTCTGAAAGCTAAGCAGGAATAAATATGCTTTCACCTTGCTTGTGGCCAAATTGGGTATATACCACAAAATGCTGGTTTTTGTGAATTTGGAATATGATTCCTGTTCTCAGAGGCAAGCAAAGATGCTGTAGCTGACAGTGCAGATGTTTGTGTTGGTGGAATAGAGCACGGGACACTGCAGGGCAGCCCCACTGCTGGACAGCCCTGAAGCAGCCCAGCAGTGCTTTCAGCTTGTCTCCCCTGACCGGGCACTGAGACAACAAGCATGAGCTCCTGGGCTTATCCAATGTCTTCTGGATACAGGAAGCTTCTACTCTGAGGCATCCATGATTGAGGTGGTCAGGTTGCTGCTAAGCTAGGTTTGGGCTCTGCAGTGAGAAGCACTAGCTCTACACATTACCTTAATCAACCAGTCCAGAGCAGATCTTTCCTATGCTCCATATATAAATGCATTGTTTGGCACCTGCTTATCACTCAGATGTGTATTTTCTCATCACGCACAGGATGATCCCTCTCCCTACACCAGTGCTCCTCATAACACTGGTACCCTGAGTCCTCCACTGCCCTAACAACATCGACTGGGAAAAGCCCCCAGCATACCTGCTGTGGAGTGCTTTCTCCCCTAACCCTAAATAATAAAGTGCTGGGCTGAAGGGGAGCAGAACAGCTTAAGTGCAATAAAAGTGCTTGCAATTAATGTAGGAAAGCATTCTTAAGTCAGCTTCATTGTAACTGGTGATATTCTTTCAAGGAATAACAATGTCAGGTGCTAGGGTGGAGGGTGGGACACTGCATCAGAAATATTCACAGGACTCTTAACATTGAAAATTTTCCCCCTCAACAGCCTCCTCATGCCCCCACTGCATGTACACCAGCCCCTTTCCTGCAGAGCTGGCAGAACCTTAGGGTTTGAGGAGTTACAGACAGTCCCTAACACAGAGCTCAGCTGCTGGTCTAAGTGCTCATAGAGCAACTGAGACTTTACAGTGAAAAGTGAACAGGCCAGACCTTGGCACTCCTGATTCTTCCTCGACTCCATTAAGGAAGCAGCAGGTGCCTATACTCCTTGCAGATCCCAGCTCCGCTTGTAGGGTAAGACAGCCCTTATGAAACAGAGCTTCCTGGGACAGACAAAGTGGCAGTGGTACTTGTAGGTTACAAAGCTGTGTCAAACTCCTCTGGCAGGGGTGCTGCATGTTCCTCTTTTGGCTCCTGATCTGCTCCACTCTCCTGGTGCTGCTTTATCTGTTCCTTCACTTCCTCTTCCAGATCAGGTGGCACCACAAATTGATCTTCTGGCTCCATCTGTGATGGAGCAGCAAAATAGCCTGACTTCTTCTTGGGTGCCTCTGTGGCTACTTCAATGAGGTTGAGGCTCTCCTCCAAGGGCACTATGGAGCCATTGGAAAGCTTCTTTCCATAAAGACAACATGTGGAAAGAGATTTTTGCAGTTCACACTTTTCCTTGACCCCTCTCTGCATAGTGTTGCTGTTTATGCTGTTCTGCCTCTGAATGATGAGAACGAGCCCAGAGTCATCCTCTGGCCCTGGAACCGAGGAGCTGTATTCTGCAGCAGGACATTCAAACTCCAGGCCCTTTCCTTTACAGCAGTGGATGTCCACCTCTACCTCCACTTTACTGCCATTTGTCATCACACCTTCTACAGGCTGCTCATCATCGCTATCCAGACCATTCTCAGACTGGTTACTAGAGAAGGTGGCACTGGAAGGTTGGCGTTGAAAGATGCTTGAGGGTGGCACAGGATGTAGGCTGCAACGTCGCTCTTGTCTTGGTAGCAAACTTCCATCAAGACCAACAGCACTGTGTTCATCTGAAGCAGTAGAGCCCACCTCACTGCTGACCTCGGAAGCAGACAGTTCACTGCTGAACTCTGAAGCAATTCCACTGCTAGATGAAGGAGTTGCTGGCTTGGTGGTCATGGAACTAAATCCCCCCGGACCTGTCAGAGTGAGGCCATGCATCTCACATGTGCAGCTGTCCTCACTGATGTTCAGACACACCACCATTGCACCTACATTGTCTTGGCAACCATAGCTTTGGGCTAAAGTGCAGAGTTTCTTTGCTGCAGCTAACGGGTCGTGAAAGTGCCTTACGGCTGAGATAGCCTCTGCATAAGAAAGGTATTCCCAGAGAGCTTTGTTCCCTAGAAGTAGCAGCTCATCTTGTACAGTCAGTGGAATTGAACTGACATGTGGTTTGGGCAGGATCCAAGGATGCAGATATGTGCAGCCCAGCATGCGAGTACAGCAAGTCACACCATTGACCTTATTGTCCTACAAACAAGAGAAACAAGGTGTAGCATTGGATGTACTATTAAATCATTTGGAGAACAATCTTTCCCCTGCCCATATGCTGGTTTGGAGCCATGAGAAATGCCAGCTCCAGTACAGGAGAAAGGGATCAAAGCGCAGTTACTACAGCACAGACATTCAGTTTATCTGATCAGCCCATCACCCATCCTCGCAATAACCCCACAGGACTTTTTGAGACACTGAAGAGTTGTAGCAGACTCTTCTGAAATGTGCACACTGATCAGAGGATGAGTCTTGCTCACCAGTCTTACATGAAACTTATTTTTTCAGTACGAATTAGTGACTTCTGACTTTCTCAGTGCAAGGCAGATTATCCAGACATTAAATGATTTTTGCCTATTATCTGAACTATTTTCCTTTTTATTAACATGTAACTGCATTCTCAAGTGTGGACCCTTCAACCTGAGAAAGAAAAGAACACATAGATATCGCACACTTTCTGTAAACTGGATGTATTATACTCTTCTGCTAGATAGTCCCCTGGCCAGCCTGGCAGTGGTCTCCTGGATAGAAAAGTGCCCACAGCCCTCAGTCCCTTTTCCAAGTCAGTGAATACAGAGTACACAGCCTCCCCAGTGTTTTGCATTTAATTTTAGTGTTCTTAATTTCTATATCCTCTGTGTGTTAATGTTGCTGCTGCTGCCAAGTATTAAAATCCAGCAGAGGACACATGCAGGGTGGTCTCCTTAGGCAATTGTTTCACTTTTGTTTTTCAGAATCCGTTAATGAGCCAGTTTCTAAAGCATTTAATGCACTACATTGTTTCCCCAGTTATTTTCAGTCAAAGTGCTATGTGCAGTATTACAGCACCTTGCAGAGCTATAACACGGTGACAGATTATCCCTATGAGAAACACTCCTATCTAATCACTTGATACTTTTTAAAAGACTCATTGAGCATAAAACTAAAGTGACTGGCAATGATTTCTCGAAATCTTTACTGACAATTATTTTTCCAGTTCTTTGGAACTTCTCTGTTTTTCTAAGTTTTTAGAAAGTTAATCTTTACAGAATTCAGAAATCATTTTCATACTTTTGCATAAAACAAATCATCCTGTACCTGTAGTTCTCAGTCCACAATGGGTGTTTTAGGAATATGCCATTTTGAACAGCTACTCAGCAAAAGAATCAGAGCAGAAAGCAACAGACAAGTCTCTCAGATACCTTCATATCACCCTCTCCCCTGCAGTGTTGTGCAGGCAGCAGAGCTCATGCATACCAAGCTTTTATGGGAGGCTGAAAGCTGAAGTGAAAAGAGTCCAGACCAACCTCTGTTATAATGGCTTTTTGCTCCTTGATTCTCCTGGCTTCTTCCAAACATTGTTCAAGACTGAAGACTTTGGAGAGAGGCAGTGGTTTTCCACTTCGGCACAGAATGGCTTGGCATGTCCCCACATTGGCCACCGTCAGAGAAAAGTTGCTGGCTGGATCAGCCACCTCATGACGAATATAGCACAGGACAGCAGAGGAACCGAGCTTCTGCCCAGCCATGCCCAGTTTCCTGTGGGAGGAAAAGGTATAGGAGGCTCCAGACTCCAGTGACAGGCATTCTGGAAGGCTGCCTCACGCCACCTAACATACTGATACACCTATGCAGGTCTCACCAGGACCAGCTCACTGTCCTACCTGTGGGAGACCAAGAAGGTGTTGGACATGAACATGGTGTCTGACTGCTGTACCTCCTCCAGGAGCACGTCAGCCATGGTACATTGCAGCAAGCGTGGCAGTTCTTCATTCTTGTCACCATCAAACATGCCATACACAGCCTCCACTCCCTCTGCAAAGCTTCCCAGTGCCAGAGATGACAGACACAGCCTGTTAGAAAAGCATACAAGCAAAGTTAATACATCTCGAAAGATTATGTGATCCCCAAAACCATCACCATCAGGCACCTTGCTGTGAGTGCCATTCTCACAAGGTAGCATAGCCACTATTCCTATAGTCATTGCCCTGGGCGATGTACAGCTGCATTTTATTTTGATTATTATTATTATTATTCCAAATCCTCCTTGATCACATGCAGTCGAAGGTAACAGGCAGAGCCAGAGAAAAAGCACCTCTGCCAGAGTGGGAAGGAAAGTCTGTGTCCCAGAGTAAGTGTGAAAATTGAGGGGAAAGACAATGTGGAGAATTGAGTTACCAAGATTAAGTAAGAGATCCAGAGACAAAGGGACAGATGAGCTCTTGGGCAAACAGGTCTGTGTGGGTGCTGAGCACTGCACTTTGCCCAGCACTCCGAAAAGATAAAAGTGTCAGCATCCAGCAGAGAATACTCACTTATTTCTTTGGCCTGCCATCTCAGCTATTCCATGATTCCAGAAGGAAGAAGGGAGTACTGAGTCTGCTGTGAGGGAGGGCTTAGCATCAATCTTCAGCGTGGTAATGTGACTACAGAGAGAACAGAGGTATGCTCTTCTAGACCCTGCTCAACAGTTTGTGACCATACAAATTTGTCCAGTCCAGACTTTTAGACAGCAATTTGTGCAAAGAACTGCATCAAGGTTCTTTGACCTTTCTTCTTGACCTTCTGGAAATGTATGGCTGCTTATGCCAGAGACAGCTAGGAGAACCTCATACCACCTGAAAAATTGCTTGCTCTGATATATTTAACCCAGACTTTTTCCTCCCTAAAGAGAGGTCTCAACTGTCTCAGTCAGGGAACAGTATAACTGCACAGTGCTGTAATACACACTTTACTATCCCATTTCCTCTCATGTGGAGGGTTATTCTTCCGCCTGTTCAGGTCACTAACTGCATCGACATCTCAATGGCTCACCTGAAGATATCCAGTGTCTTGTGTTCTAGCACCAGGTTTGTGTTTCCACTCAGGTCCAGCTCTTGCAAGGCACCTGGCAGTGCCTCAGGGATCAGGATTTCGGTTAACTCATTGCAGCTCAAGTCCACAAACTGCAGTAGCAACAAACAGCATAATAACAAAGAAAATGCTCTTTGTTGTGTCATGTCATCAGTTAATCCAGTGCTCCTTACAAACATCATACAGCCCATCATGCTCATTGTTTCCCACACACAGGTCATGAAAATGGGTCTAACCTGTCAGTAGAAGAATGATTTACAAGCAGCAAAGACTTATAGCCTGCAATATCCAGGACTCCAATACTGAAAGACTAACACTAGAGATAAAAGGCCTCTATATTCAAACCTGCCTAGATATAATAACACTGCCCACTGTCTCAAATGCCAGAAACACCAAATCAGAGACGGGGTAAAGGTGAATCAGAGATGATCTTTGATAAACTCAGAAAGATGACAGATCTAGAATGCATATTCTGTGCCCTCTTCTTGGGTTGATCACACAAAATCACAGAACCAGAGAATGGTTTGGGTTGGAAGGGACTTGAAATATCATCTTGTTCCATCCCCCTGCCATCGGCCTGGACATCTTCCACTAGACCAAGTTTCTTCAAGTCTTGTCCAACTGGGCCTTGAACACTTCCAGGGATGGGGCAGCTGTAGCTTCTCTGGGCAACTTTTGCCAGGGCCTCACCACCCTCACAGAGAAGCATTTCTTCCTAATATCCAACCTAAACCTACTCTCTTTCAGTTTAAAGCCATTTCCCCCTTGTCCTGTCACTCCATGCCCTCATTCAAAGTCCCTCTCCAGCTCTCTTGTACCTACACTAGGTACTGGAAAGGAAAAGTCTCCAGGGAGACCTTAGAGTCTTCTCCAGGCTGAACACGCCAAGCCCTCCGAGCCTGTCTCCATAGGAGAGGTGCCTCAGCTCTCTCATCATCTTCATGGCCTCCTCTGGACTCACCCTAATAGATCCATGTCCTTCCTGTGCTGGGAACCCCAGAGCTGGAGGCAGCACTGCAGGTGGAGGTCTCACCTGAGCAGGACAGAGGGGCAGAATCCCACCCTTCCCTGCTGCCCACACTGTGGGATCAGCCCAGGGCATGTGGGGTTTCTGGGTGCCAGCACATATGGCTGGGGCATGTCCACCATCTCATCCACCAGCACCCCTAAGTTCTCCCCAGGGCTGCTCTTGATCTCTTCATCCCTGAGCCTGGAATGACACTGGAGGTAGCCTTGATCCAGGCACAGCACCTGCACTTGGCCTTGCTGGAATCTCCAGTTTCTCTCCTGGCAGCTATTCTTCATTTGCTAACCCAGACTTTTCCCTGATATCTCTGTCTTCTCTATATGAATACCTGAATATGGGGCAAATGTAGGATCTCTGGAAAGATGCTGATTTCGTTAGAGTGTGCAATAAGTGTATGAAGTAGCTTGCAGTTTGCAACTGTTGTAGGAATTGTTTTCAGTTTGTTGCCACTCAGATTCAGTTCTTCCAAATGTTCCAGCTTACTAAGTTTGCTGAAAGAGAAACAAAAAATACTGTATCTTACAGAAAAGAACTTGTCCCTTTCTGAAGCTGCAGATGAGGTACCCACAGATATTGCCCTTTTTGAGCTACCTTTCCGATTTATTTATAGGAGACCAAAAGTCCTAAGAGGTGCTCTAGTAAGAGTGCAGGGTGCCCAACCCTGACTTAGATTATTTGTATAACAGACAGGCACCCTCACCATCATTGCTGAAGCTGCAAAGAAGTACCACCCCATCCCCACACTCACACATCACAATTAGGTGCATCTGGATGGCACCACAACTAAGAGGAACCCCTACAGACAACAGTATCCTGTGCCAATCCCCCTTAACACACTTCTCCTCACCTTGTGTATAGAAATGTTAAGCTTTTGTCATCATGCCACAGGAAAAGCATCTCACTCTGGCTCCCATACAATCCCAGGGAACACTGTCCTGCCCAGTAGCTTACTGACTTACCTTGCAGGGAAAGTCTGCAGGTTGTTGTTTGCCAGATGCAGGATTCGTAGGTTTGGGTGTCCCACCAAGACAGGAATGCACTGATCTGTGAGGTTGTTATTGGTCAAATACAGCAACTGCAGCATGCTCAGACTCTCCTCCCCTACACATGCGGAGGGCAAGGACTCCAGGCTGTTTGCAGATGCATTCAGGTACCTGAGGCTAACCACAGTAAATGCAAAAATCATCCAAACTCTGTTAACAGCAAGAAAAGGAGCTATACAAATGCCAGTGTGGACAGCAACATCAGACAGAAGGCCAGACAACACTGCAACATCCCTACTCACATGGTCTACGAGTTTATGAGTCTACTAATGACTTCTTAGCTATACAGGACTGCAGATGCACACAGCATTTTACAGTAAACAGTGAGTACTGAAGAGTCTGTGTGTAATATTGGTGGAAGTATAAAACATAAATCTTTAGTCAGACTCTTTAAAAGAAGTTCTGACTCCTGTCTGAATAGACAGTTGTGAAGGGCTGTTCATTTGCAAAGGGTCTCCCTTGTTTTCCAGTAACCTGATGTACTTTGTGCTATGACATCTGAAGGTCTTTCTGGCTTCTTTCCTTTGCACCTGAATTTATGATTACTTTTAAAGACAAAGCTCACAAAGCTCTTCAGGAAGCAACAGGATCTTAGAAACAGCTGCAACTGAAGCTTAGGCAAGCCTCTGTTTTCCTGTAATTAAACAGTAACATGGACTGATTGCTTCAAATTAACTTGATAGCTCCTCTAATGGCACCTGAATTACCTCCTCATAAAGGGCACATGTCATTATCTCTTACGCAAAGGACACTTTGCACAGACAGTCACGCAGTGGCCACTTTGAGCCTTTACAGCTCCAAAGGATAATGCAGACAAAAAGGCATTTGCTACTGACACTCACTTCAGAGCCTTGAGAAAAAGTGTCTCTGGGAGTTTAGTCAACAGGTTGTGCTGAAGGTCCAGCACCTCCAGTGGAATGTGTTCTAGAAGAGGTGGAAGGCTCTGCAGATGATTGTGCCCCACCATTAACTTCCGAAGGCTCAAGCTGCTGAGGATCCTAGAAAGAACACAAGATTTTTTCTTTAACTTGGTTCACTCTGACATCCACAGAGTGGGAAAGGTAGTATTTAAGCCACTTAATTTGTACAGCAGAGAAAAATTAAAATACACTGATCCATAAAATGTAAACAATGACAAATCAGAACAACACACAGGATAAGATGCCTCAGTCACTCTGAATGCTTGGAAACGTATCTACGTTGGAAAATGTAGATACATTGGGAAATCTATGCTACTGCAGATTGGTATCTTGTGATGCAGGTCTGTTGTTGTGCATGTGCTAGCATTCTCTCAGAGAGACAAAGAAAGAGAAGTCACAAAGGATGGCGTTAAATGCCTCTTTTCAGCTGCAGACAGAAAGAAGTACTCCACTGGAGGCAACCTAATTTCAGAGCTTTAACTAGCTGCTTAGCACTCCTGTATTATTTCTGAGGCAGTAAATTATTCTTTGCATAACATACTTAAAATTTGGTCTCTCATCCATTTGTATGGCCAAAATTCTCTTCTAATTTCTCATTATCACATTCCTGTTAGATCCTTTTCTTGTCTCTGATGTATACAATTTTTCTGTGACAATCATTAGAATGTCACTGCTGATGACTTCCTATGCCTCTTGCTTTAACTTCTTCAACCCATGCTTCTCATTTCTTCCGTCACCCACTCCTTCATTCAATTTTAATACAGCTTACCCTAGACACCGTGTCAGTTTGTCACAATCACCCCCCTACCAAACACCCTTGTTAGGCTGAGAACATTTGTACTTTGCTTATTCCCAGGATATCCCTGGTACCTTGGAGAAGTCATTAAAAATATCTGCAAAATCGTATCAGTTCCTGCTCTCCTTTACTGCATTTCTGCAGGAACTGAAGGGAAATAGGGAGAAAGGACCTGTCTGACAGTGTGCTGTGAAAGCTGCCTTTGAGATCAGCTGTATTGTCCCTTTGTGGTAACTCCCTACCAAAGCTAAAAGATAAAATTTCTGTGGTACAATGCAAAACATATTAGGGTCTCATTTACGACCTGTGTTTACAGACACTATAGTTAACACAAATAAATCATAGCATTGTGTTCTACTGCAGATGCAAGCAGCTGCAGTAGCAGCCAAAAGCACAGAATGGAATTACTTGACCCCTGTTGTTCAAGCATCTGACCTAGAAGTTGGTTCCTTCCAACATTTGAATACAGAGTACTTTTTGATGCTACATAGATAAAGTGAATTTTATCTCTGTATAACAAGGAATAAAGGAACTGGAACAGCACTGCTTCTCTCTGTTCCCAGACAGCTTACTGTAGAAGAAAGCTCAGCTCTGTTTACAAAGATTGCTGACCTTGATGGAAGCTCCACAAGGAGGTTGTAGCTCACATCCAAAACTTCCAGTTTCTTTGCTTCACAGGCCCAGTCTGGGACACACTGTAGTTGATTGCTGAGAAAAGCAAATGGAGAAAGCTAGACACCAGTACTCTACATGGAACAGACCCTATTTGAATGCTACATAACGTTAGTAATAGCCAAACCAAAAAACAACAGGCAAAACTGAGCTCTAGCATCCAAGTTAGTCACGTGGACTTTATCTCATGGTTAAGCTGTGTAATGCAAACTGAGCTGGTACACAATGTGGGAGGGCATCCTGTCTGACAGGTCTCACAATGCTGCTTCAAGGACAGACACAGGCAACAAAACCAACAGAAGAGATCACTGGCAGCAATTCTAAATATTTGCTCCATAAATCCCCACCATTCAGCCCAGCAAGCCACCACAAGCTCAGTGGTCCCTGCCTGGCTATTTTTGACTGATCCCAGCCTGCAGCTGAAGGGAGCCAGTCACCTGGACAGGACATACTGGTTCAGAGGGGCTTCTGTTCTGGGACACTTTCATCATTCTTTAGCACTGGAATTTGCAGTGTTCTATTATGTTTAATTGCTCTCAACTCTTTTAAAAGCTTAAAACCTCCAGAAAATTTTGAAGGAAACAGCAAAGGTGTCTAGATATTTGCTTTAAATTCTGCAATGTATGGTCACTTACTGAGAGAGTTCCAGACATGTCAGTTGACCAGGAACTGGATAAATATTGACAGCTGTCAGACCTGATGAAGAAAAGCAAATTACACACAGAATTACATGCAGAATTAACAAGGTTGGAAAAGACTATAGAGATCATCAAGTTCAACCTATTACCTAACTTATCAACCTACTCAACACCACCCCATCATAGGAATGATTGCAGAACTTCACAGAGAAAACAGCACAGAGAACAGCTTAGCTATCAAATGAGACTCAATCTTTCTTTATGGAGACTCAAGGTCTCTATTGATTCTTCCTAACACAGAGTTCACATTTCATGTATCTTCCATATGGCACTACAGCATCTCATTCTCCCATTTCTCCATCTGTCACATAGAGCACCAGAACCAGGGAGGACTGTACTTTTCTTTGTGGGCTCCCAAACACTGGAAGATTAATTCCTTGGACAGTAAATCAACACCACAACCTCACCCCCATGAGGGCCTGTGCACACACATGTATATGTGATCCCTAGGGACTAAACTCAGAGAACCCATCACATATGGTCTCACTACAATAACATCAGCATAAGTACTTTTTTATGTGTGGGAGAGGGCAAAAGCGCTCCCAGGGCTTAAAGGGAGAAGGCAGGTGAAGAAGATAAAGAGACATACAGTTGCTGTTGGCATAGAGGGCCCGAAGGGAGAAGCCACTTAGCGTCAGCTCTCTCAGCTTATTCCGCTCACAGTGAAGCTGCTCCAGGTTGCCCAAGGAGCTCAGATCCAGATCTGTCATCTGATTGTCTCGTAAATCCATGTAAGTTACAGATTTGTTCCCCTCCAGAGTGTCAGCTGCTGCCCTCTTCAGGTTGTTTAGCCTAAACACTCAGAGATGAGTTAAAAAGTCAGAACATAGGACACTGAACACTGGACATCAGTAAGAAGAGAGAAGAAAGAAGAGGAAATCAAGAGTTCTAACACCAAAGGTGAGCACAGTCAAATGTGTGAGGAGTAATGGTGAATTTCAGTTAGTCAATACAAACAAAAACATTTCCTTTGTCTATACTGCTTAGTGTAACCATTTTACTCATTCCCCAATTTCTAAGAGATTCTGAAGAAAGAATCAGTCTAGAAAACAGAAGCCAGGCCAAGGGACAGCTACTTTTCACTGACACGTAAAGCTAATGCAGAGAACAGATACTAAACTGCCTTGCCACAGCAAAAAATCTCTGTCCCTTTCTGAGATCTCTGCACTTGGCAGCCTGGAGAATAAAGACCACATCTCTAGGGCAGAAAGGCAAGAAAGGGAATGAGATATCAAATAACTACCAAAGTTGAGGGAAAGAGCATATCACATGAGGAAACCATAAGGGTTATGGTTATATTAAGTGTCAGGTACTGCTCAGTTAACCTTGCTTTTTCAAGTGGAGTCTGCATACCTTCAGAAACAGAATTACCTAAAAGCTAAAGAATCAGTAAGAGAAAAAAATTGCACCTAGTTTATTGCAAAACATACTAGAAGTTAAACAGCTGCTCTGTGGAATTGGAAAGCAGCTATCTGTTTTATAGACACCTGTAAGCTTTCCCCTTACCTCAGGTCTACACTTCTGATGTGACTCATCCGGTTCAGCACTGCCAGGTCCAAGGTCTCCAGCAAGTTCCCTGCCAGGGCTAGTTTGTCTAAGGTGACGAGTTTCTCACAAATTGCTGGCAGTTCACGGAAGTTATTAAAGGAAAGCCCAAGACAGATGAGCTGTTGCAGGTTTCCCAGCTCTTCTGGTAAGGATGTGAGGAAATTGCCATCAAGCCAGAAGGTCTGGAGACTGCAGAAGTGCAAAAGAAAATAAAATAATTTCGCAAAGAGTAGCAAACATCACATGTAGTATTTTCAGTGAATTTTCTCATAGACCTAGCTGGTCTCAGTGTGCCTATTTTTTGAAGATACCTAACAGCTAATTTTATTCTTACACACAAAGTTACTGAAGTACTTTTATCACGCATGTAATAGGTTTGGAACTGCATATATGCAACACCAAATAGTTCTTAAATTATTTTAGAGGTAAACTTCCAGTTGTGCCAAAGATTGTAAGTTAACACAGCAAAATACAAAACAGCAGTTATGTTGTAAATGAAAATTATTTACTTAATGACTTGGGTTTCTACAAATGGCACAGTTTAATCACAATTCATACTACAATAACACACTGACAGAAGATTTTTACACTCTAGTTGTCCATTCCAAACACTTGGAAAGGGACAGGGAGACTTTCTGTTGTAAGACGAACTGTTGCATGGTTTTTGAGACAGCTCCCAAATATACAATTTCTCTTTTTATGATTATGTTCCAACAGAGAACTTTCTGAACAGCGTTTAATGGTGGTAGAAGTGCAATCTGAGGCCACAAAATGTCCTTATGCTCAAGGGGTTATCAAGACAACTGGACCAATAACTAAGCTGTAAATCTCCAAAAAATGTAAGCCTATACATCACTTTTTCCTCACATTTTACATATGGCTAAAAAAATCACTCTGGAAATCAATTGCTCACATGTGATGTGGCTCCAGACACTTCTTTTTTAAAAGACAAGCTGGAGGAAAAGCAGGCCACAATGAAACAACAGCTTGACACTGATGTTTATCTAAACAAATGGAATTAATAGTCTTGCAATTAAATTTACCTAAGTTTAAGCTTTTATACATTTGGGGTAGCTACTGGGGAAAATGGACAGGGCTTTTACTCCAGCAAACACTTAGAGAAAAATTTTTTAGACAGGATTGCCCAAGTATTTCCATGCTAAAGCCCTCTAACACAGAAAGCAGCTAATTCTGTAGAACACTATCAAACACAACAATGCTGACAAAAATCACTAGACCTCAGAGAAGTTATCAGAGAAAATGTTTCTGTAATAAAAACTTCAATAGAAATTGGATCAGTACTGAAAATATTAAATACAAACAATAAATTCAAAAAGTCACACAACTGCAGTGCAGAAAAATCCATTGAACTTATTTGAAAAACAATACAATTGCCTTCAATGCTTCAACTACATCAAGTTACCTTATCTTTTCTACAGCAGCAGCTGTAATGTTTTAATAGTAGTGATTAAGGGATTGAACATCTTGGTTCTTGACCTTCTACTGGAGTCAAATCAATCATTCAGCCTTCACATGCAGAACAGGCTGCCCTACACTCATACTTTCAGAAGCAGTACCTGCATGTCAGCAGTGCTCAACTGAGGCACCGGGGATACTCATGATCACAGGTGAAAAGAACATACTCACTTTAACAGTTTGCCAATCTGACTTGGCAGATAACGAAGTCCATTACAGGAAATATTAAGCTCTGTCAGAGTAGAGATCTCACACAGTGATACAGGAAACTCTCCCAGCTTATTACTGGACAGGTTCAGACTCTTCAACTGAGAAAACCTATTGGCAAGAACATAGTCAATTCACAAACCTACACGATGTCAAAGCAATAACATACAAAAACAGACAAAAAGAATTCTTAAGTCTTTGTACATTGGTGATAGAGTCAGCTAACTTGCTACAGGAGTTCCTGCACAAATTTGTTTTAAGTCACTGACATTTTTCTCAATGGTCATGCCGAAAGTGATAAAATAACATGCTTTTACTGCAGAAACAGATAACAACTTTCTACCCTGACTTGACAGGCTTCATCCTAGTGACTAAGATTGAGGCGACTAAAATACTCCGTTCAAAAAATTTACCTTCCAAGAAGTAACTATAGTAAAAGTCTACAATAACGCAGCTTGTGAAAAGAAGAGCTGAAAACCTTTTCTGGGACTATTCTGAGAAGAAAACAGAAGAGGGGAATTCCCTTTTCAAGCTGGATGCAACAGAAAGCTGAACAGAGCTATGAAAGGGAAAACTAGGAAAATGCTCATCTCATGCTGGGAAGCCCCAAGACCTGCACCCAGAGTTCCTTGAACAGGATTCCATGTCTACAGCACCCCTTGCTTAGCAAACTATGTAAAGTACTGCCCCAAATGCTGAACGAGCCCCACGGTCACTATGGTCCCACTCGTGCTTAACGTATGATTGCCAATTCCATCCCTTCCATCACTATGCAAGGTTCAAACAGAGAAATGGAATTAGCATGGGCTGAGGTAACATTCAAGAGGTTCTTCTCAGAGTTCTTACCTTTTCCTATAGGAAATAAAAGTATTTTCCCCCAGTGAATAACCTCCTCATCTCAAACTGGAACCACCAGGAATTAATTCAGTGGGGAAATTCAATATCTCACTTCTATGAGATAACTGCAAGTTTCATGTACCATGGAAATACTTCTTGGAAACATGCAGTTTATTCACCTACCAGACTTTTTTGCCCAGCATTAATGAGTAGCTCTTATTTTGAAGCAAATGTTTTAATATAGGTAACAAAACGAAGGTTAATTAGCTTGATGGAGAATATTGCTTCTAGCTTGAGATGAAATATAAAAATGGAAGATTTGGAAGTATTTTTAGTTTTTATAGTGACCTTTTATCACATTCAAAATATTTGGAATGATCTGTGTAGGAACTATGCATTCTATTTCTCCATTTTGGTTGTTCTTTTGAAAGAGAGAGCATAGCTGAAACTTGGACATGGGCTGTTTGCTTTGAGCACCCTGTCACACAAATAAGGGCACAGGCATTTTACGTTTGCTGTAGCCACAAACTCTTTTATACTGTAACTGAAACCCAAAAAGGAAGATGCTTTGCTGGCAAAAGCCTTTCCAAAGGGAACGCAATGCATAATGCAAAGATCCAACAATGACATAAAAAGCACACAGAACTTTACCACAATATTGGAAAAGAATGAAACAATGAGGACAAACCTAAAGATTTGAACATTCTCATTAGCTGGTTCAACTTCAAGAAATGTAGGAGGGGTCACAGCTGTCAGGTTTTGAAATGAGCAAACACTTTAATGAAATTGCTTTCTCTGGAGTTCTGCAATGGCTACAGCACTTGCCCTTAACACCAAGCAGTATTTCTCTCTCATTAGCAGAGTGTGGTGAGAAGCTGTCCCAAGAGACACAGCACTACACGCAACAGCATAACCAATGTTTGGAATTCATCCCTGTGCAACAATATAAAAGCAAACACAAAAGGGGCATTAAAGTTTCCAAAAGCTGAAAGGAAACTGGTACATGCCACAACTTGGTCTGAGATTCCTCGATCAGACTTCCAGACTCAATGGGGAGGACAATACTCAAAAGCTTCTTGAGTTCTCCTTCTGTTCCTTTGCCTTTGCCCCAGTAAGCTCATGTAGGGATGTAGGAATGGAAGGCAAATGCAACTGTCATTCAAGCTGTATACATGAACTGGGTATTATAGGGAATAAAGATCCTGAAATCATTGTGGCTCCAAATTTTGGTCCGTGCTTTCACAGGACATAAGACAGCAGCAAGAGATATGCAAACAACAACGAATCATTCCAGGGATGACCAGCAGCTCAGCAGCCCAAACCGTGCTGCCTTGAAATATTCACAGTTTAACACAACAACCCGTTCTGCCACCAAAGCATCCCAGGAGAATTCTGCATCAGCTGGCTAGAACAGTGGTAAGAGACACGCACGTATGCACACACATCAATGATCAGATCTGAGAGTGTTTTTCAGAAAAGGGAAAAATAAACTAGGACATGTAACAAAATAGCATTATTAAATGTCCTTTGCTTAAGATTTTCCCTTTAGTTAATAATTTCTGATCCATCATTCTATTTATAGCTAATTACACTCCTAGAGCTTGAAAGAGCTCCTGAGAGGAAGATACCCCATCATTGCAAAAAATTCTGCTGTTGGAAATTGACATCCTCAAGGCACTGATGGCCCCTACTGCAAGTGGGGCTGTGACCTGAGAAACATCCTAAAAACCTCAGAAATAAAACTTTTTTGAAAGGCAATGAGCAGCCTTATGTGGGCTACCTAATGCTACCTTTTTATTCAAGATTGTGTGAAGTGAGGGCTTCTTTTATGGCTTTTGTTTGTTTGAGGATTTCAGCTTCATCAGATATAGCCACTGCCAGGAAAAGAGTCGAGTTTCTGACATGTCAGATTTCTTGTTGACTACATGCAAGGTCAAAAGAAATTTCAAGCCCCTTTGCTGATCCTGTGGACCAAGGATACCGCATTTTAGAAAATAAAGTTCTGGTACGGTTTTCAACATCATACAATGTATTTGAAGAGAGAAGTAGAAAGCAAAATCTTAAATTATTTTAAGCAGCTTTTTCAATAACAGAATCTATTACAGTTCAGCAGTTAGAAAACATTTAAACAAGTTTGGAATTAAAACAAAACCAGACTAGACTTGGCTCTCAGTGAAACTGCAAAGAATTTCCACAGCTGAGCAATTTTTTTCCCTGTATACCCTCATCAATAGCTGGGTATCTCATTACTCTGTAGGAAGAAAAATGAAATAACAGTAATAGGTCCCTACAGACCAACGAAACAAAACAAACTCCCTCATACACCCCTCAACCCCCACCTTTTTACAACCCCTCCCCCCAGCAGAAAAAAAGCAGTTTTGCAGAGTTTCTCCAAATATATTTTTCTTAAGGCATAATGTGTTCCAAACAGAGTCACTGGACAATATTACTACAGGTTTCCTATTGGCTTTCAAAACCCATTGAGCAATTCCTTGAATTCTACTTAGCATGGCTCATATAGATATCAACAGAGTAATCTTCCTCTAGATTTTGGGTTTTGGGAACTAATTTAAAAATAATTTTGTAAGACTCCTTTGCTTACCTAAGATGACTACATCATGCTTCCATACCACCACACAATTGCTACTCTCTTAGAAGCAGATCATCACAAACTTACAAAGCAAAGATGGAGTCTCACAGGCCCTCTGCCAATTCCAAATGCACATTAAGCACTTACAAAAACAGGCTTTTTCAGATCTGAATTTCTTCCTACAAACACTTACAATAGCAGCATCATGCTTTCCCTCACCTTTTATTTTATACCCCAAGAGGTTCTCTGTTTAGCAAGCAGACTTAAAATAAATGGCATGTCACCCCACAAGGCTCATCTCAGATCAGAATTAGCACATAATCTGTGGAAGGAAGCTCATGAATACTACACGTTGTTGGAAGCTTCTGCCTGCCCGTGCTGTCCAGTTCTGCTTCCAACCCCCTCAGTGGTTAAGAGCTTCCCGAAGATCAATCTTTTTATCATCCTCAGGAGAACTGGCAATACTTCATCCCTGGATCCACATGTCAAGGACTCCAAATGTAGAAGAAAAATAATTCTTTGCAGACCTGCAAAGAGAGTCGAGACTCCCTGCTCCACTTGATCTCATGAAATTGTGTCGTAGGTTGAGGTAGGTTATATCTTGACTGTAGAAGAGGTGCTCAGGTACTTCCTCAAGGCTGTAGCATGAAAGATCAACCATGCTGAGTCGCATTGACACAACCTGAAAAGAAGGAG
The DNA here is from genome assembly GCA_013400695.1 of Neodrepanis coruscans. NCBI lineage: Eukaryota > Metazoa > Chordata > Aves > Passeriformes > Philepittidae > Neodrepanis > Neodrepanis coruscans. The sequence continues at coordinate 26,416 of VYZS01016152.1, forward strand.
GAAGAGCTGCAGCTGTGCAAAAATTTTTCTCTGGAAGCCTAATAGAAGGCCAAGGAATGCAACTAGAAAACAATTTGCAAGAACACAAAAGAACCCCTTGTACCCACCAGGTAGAGTCCACAGAGCATGAGTTTATGCCATTTGCTGCATCCCTGACAAGGGTGCACAGTTGGATACCAGCCAGGACTCACACAAAGCCCTGCTCTGTATGTGCACTGGGCACTGCCTAAAGTCTAGGCTGTAAGAGAGCCAACCTAACGGAGAAAACCAGATCTCTGGCTGAGGAAACTGTGAAGAAAGGATAATGTCCAAGTGTCTTCCAAAGGAGCAAGTAGCAACAGGAAGCAGTTGATTTTCCTTTTTTTTTGAGGTTTACAAAACTTCAGTCTCACCCAGCTGCTTCTTCTGTACTTCTACTTCTGTGGTTCAGCATTAAGCTATCACTATCTAATTGCACTCTAATGTGAAATAAAGCAGTTCTGATACACATTCCTTGCTGACCTATGATCTCTCTGTGACTCAAACCTATCAGGGCAACCCTATGAATGCCCAGCTCACATGTCATGCAGGTTCAAGTATGGTTAACAACTGCAATTTATAGCTTTCTATGGCTGTAAAGTCAGTCAGTCAGTCCATGGCGTTTGCTCTAGTGAGCTGTGATTGCACTCTCATAGTGCAACAGGGGTTAAAACAACAAAGAACTACTGTTCAATATTGTTGCACAGATAGAAGAGAAGGCTAATAGAAAATTCTCTCTAGTCCAGAGCACAAAGGAAATAAAGAAATCTGGAAAGTATCCTGGATACTTTCTCCAGCGTCCTAGCTTTACCACTGCTTGCAGTGCAAGCCTGCAATAGAAAACCCTTCCTGTCCCTGCACCTGAAGCACACAGTCCCCAGGGCCTCACCGTGGACGCCCTCCGGTGCCACCGCTGGCACTCTGCCATCGAGTCAAAAGAAACGTGGTATGTTTGAGCCTGTGCTCCAGCCGAGGTGAAAGCAAGGGTGTACTGCCGACGTTTCATCTCTTCCACCTGCAAAGGGAGAATTGACAATGGTCTGCCTAAGCTCCAGCAACTATAATCGACCTGCAGACCAGCAATATCATATTTTGTTGAAAACACAGCTGTAAAGTCACTGGAGAAAAACTTAGACACAAGTCCTGCTTAACACCTTTCTGCTGAAGTATATCCAAGTAATAATTTCCAGAGTGCCTATTCACAGCATTGGCTACTAATGTGAAAGCAGAACTAGTGTCTTTTAATCTTAACAACCTTCATACTACTATTTAAGCAAAGCAAGTAGAAAGGAGTTGTGCACGCTAATGCAACAATCTGTTACAAAAGCCTGCATTAGCCTCTTGTGGATGACTGCCACCATTATAATCCTTTCTTCCTTCCCAAGCTGCAGGGAGCTAACCAAAAAAAACCTTACCTTCCCTCCAATGAGAGGCAAGATGTGCATCTTCCCTGCATGGCTGTCCTTCACCGAGGACACAATGAGGCAGGTGCCACAGAGAGTGACTGAGCGCTCTGCCCACTTGTGCAATTGGGTCTTTCCTTTGCGTACATTATAGACTCCAGAGAGCAGGATGCGATCCAACTGTTCCACTTGACATGGCTTTTCTGAAGAAAAAGGAGTCATTAGCATTTATTTTCTGTGTGTTCTTCATTCTCATCTCTGAGTACAAATAACTACACAGATTTAACATGCAAAACCAGTTGTAAAAAACAAATAGACAAGTTGCACTTTAAAAAAAAGTGTCATGCAGAGGACAAGCGATTCCTCAGTCAGCACAGGAATAGCTGAGCAGCACCACCATATGCTTCCCAAAAAATGTTAGAACAGTTGCCATGCAGTGTGTTTTTAATCCACAGGTATTGTAGACCTTAGCAAACCTACATGCTTGCCAAATATCCTTCATTCAGATACAACAGAAAACCAATTTCAAACACTCATTGAGTTAGTTAAAGATACAGAAACCATCAAGTAAGTGGCCTCTACTGGGCATTTAGGGAAGGCCTGGAAAATCAGCTACAGAAGGAAATTCTTTCTCTGAAGGTCTGAGATACAACTCATTTTCTTCCTAGCAGACAGGGCAGGGCTGTGTTTTGGATTCGGTGTGAGAATGATGTTGATAACACTCTGCTCTTTGGATTATTGCTCAGCAGTGCTCACCCCAAGTCAAGGACTTGTCAGTGTCCCATTCTCTGCAGCAAGCAGGTGCACAAGAAGCTGGAAAGAAGCATGGCTGGGACAGCTGATGCAAATTGGCAAAAGGAATATTCTTACACTATGGAACATCATGCCCAGTGTATGATGAGGGAAATGGGTTTCACTTAGGAAAGGACACTTTTACTTTTTGAAGTTGCTGCTGATATCCTTTGGGTGCTTGAAGCAGCCATCTATAAAGGCAGCAGGCTGATGACTCAGGCTTCATCTGAGTTCCAGCTCATGGTTACAGCTACAAGAACAATGACAGTGTGCACACAGTTTCTTACCACTGTAAAAGCGAATCATACAGCTGAGATCAGGGTTTGCTGCCTCTTCCTGCATTCTGAGAGGATCATCAAAACCCAACCCAGCCAAGTAGTCATATACAATCTGAAGGGGCTTTTCTGTGGGCTCCAGCCTCCTGCCAAAACATACAAGAAAGTAGTTTGAGAACACAAAAAAGATGAAACAAGTCTCAACGCAGTTAAAGTGTGAGGAATACTAACACACTGGCTGTTCTGCTCCTCTGAAAAGGTCTGGCAAGCATGCACCCCTGTGGCTGTCTTCCCTGCTTAGCAAGCAGCGCTCAAGAACTGTAGCACTTGTGAATTACATTGCAGAAGAGAAACAGAGAGGAAAAGCAATAGGCATAAGCCACACAATCCATGGTGAACATTTCTATTCCATGAATTAAGGAGCACCAGGAAGAAGCAATGACATGACAGAAAACCAAAAATATTGCACTTTTTAGGACTACAGCAGATCGCACAAAGGATTCAGTGGCTAACATGAATAAATGGCAATATAAGAAGGTTTCCCCAAAACAGCAGGTTTAGTATATTCAGAAAAGATATTTTCTGATCCTCTCTTCTCACTTCTTCCAGAGACCCTGAATCATTATTTTCTGCAATAAAAACAACCTGAGTTTCTCACTAAATTGGAAGTTTTACTTTAGGGAAAAGAAATATTAGTGTAAAAGATTAAGCACCGAAAACATTAGACAGGAGTTATAATAAACTGCTCCAATGGTTCACTCATTATCCACCATTAAAAATCCCCAGCCTCAGCTAACAGTCACTGGACCTTAACTGTCATTTATTCTTTAAGCAGGTGTTTATAAATCTTGTCATTAACTATTCAAACTTTCTCTTCAAGATGTTCTTGCAGTAGGGTGGGTCTACCCTGATTTAAAAGCATTTTTACCATTACTTTTTTTTAGTTTATCCCTTAGTCTGTAAGCACCAGCATGACTGGTCCCTGTATCCACGCACTGCAGACATTGATTCTGCTCAACAGCTTTTATAATCTGACTTCTCAACACCCAGCACTCCCTCCATTCATGCTCTTCTGACCTCTTGCCTTTCTTTTAGTCACAGGTTATTAACAGAGCAAGTGAACAGTGCAAGTTTACCTTTCTTCCTTCAAACATACGCTGGCTCCTCATCCAAAACAGGATGCTTTTAGTTTTTAGTTTGTAAGATATCATCCAATAAGTTTTACTGGTTTTTGCATTACTTTTCTCCCTATGACATCAGAACACAAAATGACTGGACACTTTAGGTTGGAAGGGGCCTTTAAAGGTCATCTACTCCAACACCTCACTGCAACAAATGACTAATGCCTTTGGCAACTGAGCTTGAAATTTCAAAGCACCAAGATCAAATTTGTTCAGTAAGACTTATTTTCCACTAACCTTTGTTGACTTGCATACATCTTTTACACTGCACGTCTTAACATGGAGTCTTAACTTACAGCTGTATATACCAAGCTTTTCTGCTTCTTCTCACCTCTTTTCAAGAACAAAAACATTTCTGATTCTTTTTAATGATTATATCAGAGTATTTACACTATTGCTGACAGCTTTACAAATGTCATCTCATAATTAAGGTAGGACTGATTTCGTAAAACATGAACCATTTACAAGCACCTAGTCATCCAGGCTTCCTTTGTAGTCACCAGGACACATCTCAAGACATAAAACGACCTCAGGTTATTTCAAGCAGATACATTGCAACTCTTTCACCTCACACACAGGACCTCTGGATCAGAAGTAGGATTACTCTCAAATTTCTTGTGCAAAATAGCAAAGTTTCTAGCCTGAAAAGGCAATGTAGTGATATGCAGCTGACCCAGAAAAACAATTCTTACTGCTCAATGCTTGTTAAGCCTGCTTAGGGCAACTTTGCTGCCTGCTTTTTTTTGCAAAGAAATACATCTACTTACTAGCCAGAAGGCTGTACATGAAATAATCCCCTTCCTCTCACTTCAGAAATTGTCTCTTGGAGTTTCTATTTACTAATAAGCTAACGTCATCTAAGGTGAAGTTCTTGTACGATCAACATTAAAAGCCAGTTTATTAAATACTGTTGCTTTCCCTTTATTGCAAGATGAACACAGAATGGTTCAAAAGAGTGTAATGCCATCAATTCTTCTTTTTTTGCTGAGATTTTACGCTCTCACAGCCTTTTTTTAGGACCATCTGTCAAAATTTACAAGCTCAGAGCCAAGCCTTTCTACAATTACATAACTGAGGTTTATGCTATCACTTAACTTATTTTTTGCTATAAAAACAGACAGCAGTGAGCGACACACCAAACTTTCAAAAGAGCTTTCTGAGGTAATCTTGGAAATGACAAACCTGTGTATCTGTCTCTTATAACAGGTAAACTACTAGAAACTTGAATAAATAATAGATTGCACTGAACAATGCTGACTTCTAATACAGTACACCTGATCTATTCTATACCCTTCAGCATAGAATCCAAGAAGATGAGAGATTTGACTTGATCTCCAAATGCCTTGCCCAAGTTTCCCTTGGCTACCCCAAGATTCCTATTCTTACACTCTTAAAGCCTTATGCTTCCCAGAAAACAGCTTTCCCAGCATGTGACCCATGGCTCAGGAATGATAAATGCTTGAGTATCACTCACAAAAAGAACACTTCAAGCAGTCTACACCTAGACTTCCCAGGGAAAAAAAACACAAAAACTCAAACTTTACTATTTGGTTGTTGAATGGACTGAGGTTTTTGTGAGTACACACTGAGTGATATATCTGCGTATCAGAATTCAGGAAGAACAGTAATGCAGTAGAGTGATAAGTGCTTTTCATATAACACAAATTAAGTCACAGTTGTATAGGTTGCTCAATGCTTTCTGAGGTACAGTGCTGTGGCTTTCCCTCCTGAAAAATCTGGATACTCTATCCCACCATACTTGATCCTTCTGGAGATGACATCTGCTTTTTTTTATTTTTCTTCTTCTCATTTTACACTTCACCTAGAATTAATGGTGCAAGGTTTCAAAATGCTAATTTGAAAAGCACTTAATTTTCTTTCTTGTCCACATACATCAAACTGATGTGCTCTTGGAAGTCATCAAACACAATGCCCTTGGTTTTATTTCTTTTCTATGAAAGCCACGTACAAAAGGAACACTGGCAGTAATATCTATTCAAGCTCAATCCCCTACAAAAGTATCTCTCATGCCATAGCACTCCTTCCTATCTGAAAACCAACCAAAAGAGCAGCCTGTACTATTGCACCATCTAGGTTTGCCAGCCAGCAGCTGCAGAACAAAAGCCTTGCCAAAAAGTTAAGTCTTATGAATTTGAAAGCTGTCTGTAAAATACCACAAGTTCTTCAAAGCTCACTAACTGGTAAGAGAGTTTTGAGTTTACAGAAAAATCTACAACTAAAAAGTGACAGGAGGCAATGACTGGCCACTCTGCAGAAAAAGCAGGGCTTGAGGTTGGGCATTTCAGTCATCAAGACATGGTGGGAAGGGTGTCTGACTCCCTGCTGGCACTGGCTGTTTGCTGGGTCTGTTACCAGCCCAGGTGCCCACTAACATGCACAAGTCCTGCACAGGGCCCTGGAAATAAAGCCATGAACAAAACCAGCTCATTGCCTTTGGACCATACTCACATCAGGAAAGGGGACAATTCACTGAATGCTTCTGAACATATTCTAGAGACCTGGCAGAAAGAATCGTTGGTTCAAATTCTCATCAAAACCCATGTGTCTCACTAACAAGACCTTGGGCAGGCCAGCAAAGGGAAAAGCAAAACCAGCACATGAAATGGCAATTTCTGTACCAAATTTCTTTGCTAATTTGATCGAGGCTGACGGGTTCTGGAAATAACAGTTAAATTGAGGTAGAAAAATACATTTCCCTTTCGAGAGAAAGCAAATTGGGATGAAATCACATCAGAACACAATCATCCTGTACCAGCGCAGTGACCTCTGAATGCTAGCACACTCAAAAACACCCTGCTGTCAGAGCAGCACAAACAGCCCATGACATCCACAGCACTATCACACAACAGGGACTGCACACTTCCACTGCCCACAGCAGCTCTGCTGAGCACAGGTGCAGAGGCTTAGAAGACAGAAAAGCCAACAAGAAGTAGCAACAGTTTCACAACTACTGTTGCAACTGTAGCTCTCCATAAGCAACAGACAAGTTTTCAAATCCTTGCAGTTTAAGTTTTTGTTGTGAGAAGTATCCAGACCAAAGAAGGTATCTGCGTTACTCTATTTTAACCCTCCTTCCTGCAGGAAGGTATATTTTCTGGATATGAAGGGATGCAAAACATAAGGAAAGATTCTAGCTAGGAGAAAGCTAAAAATCTCGAGGTGCATTGTGGAGAAAAAGTTCTGACAGAAACTGACTTGAATTCACAGAAGTGAAGCGGAAACACAGAGTGATCACAAGGACGCCACTGAATATTTAGAATAAATACACCAAAAAGGTTTTGTTATTCTTCCATCGAGCTTTCAGTCTTCCAAGTCAGGTGCCAAATCAACCTTTGTCACACTCAGCTTCAGAAAGAAGATCACCTGCTGAGATTAAAAGGGTGAAGAATTCAGAAGCTGTTTGGGAGACATATGTACTTACAGTAAGATGCGATCAGTTGTGTAACAGAGTAACTGGTATTCATGAACATATTACAGTAGTCAGCAGACTTTATTCAAGGAATTACCTCAAGAGGGCATGGGGATACCTTGAGCACTCAGTCATCTTCCAGTGGACATTCAAGCAGGTACTGTTCAGGCCTGCTTCCTGTTACTAACACAGGTGTTATTGAGGCAATACTGGTAACTCTCATTTCCCTACCAAGAACAATCCCAGTGGGGAGTAACTCAAGGATCTCTTCTGTGGCAAGCACATTCTGAGAATTACAAGGAACACATACACTGTAACCCAGATCTCTTCACAAAATTTAAGACAAACCTTGACTAAGTGCCAGATACACTAAAAGGAGTAGGAAGTAGTAATCTGTAGCTCAGTACTTTCTTTCAAAACACTGGCAGCAGATTTAATTTGCTAATCCACCCCTAAGCCTGCCACAAATCAAAGACAGGCTAGGTAGCATGTGAAAACAGAGAGACCGAAAAGAATTTAAACACAAAAGCTATTTCAAAAGCTAAAAAAAGTCAAAGTGTGCCTGTCTGAACATATCTACAAGTTGTACCTAAGATTTTTCATGACCTGCACTATTGGGTCTGCTCTTCCTTCTAAATGCTGGAAACTCTGCTCATTCTTAAGGTCAAAACCAAGCCAACTTCCCTACAAATTCTTCAAGCAACAAATAGAGGTTCTCGGCTACCTCGAGGGCTATGTTCAAGTGTCTTATCTCTCCACATACAGTGTTTCTAATTAATTCATCCCAGGTTCCAATAACCCTGAATGGACAAGGCCAACAGGTCTAAATAGCCTTCATGTAAGGAGAACACAACAATTATTTGTCCCTGAGAACAGGAGTGGTAATTTTATAACTGAATCTTAAGTTGCCAAGAATGATTGCGACGTCTAAATCAAAACAAACCAAACAAGAGCTTGTAAACTAGGAGTCTGTGACATACCCACAGCATAAAGTTCCTGCATATCAAACTCTGAGCTACCTATTTTCAGCCTAAACAAACTTCAGGCATAAAACATATAATCTGATGCTTAAGCCTTCTTTATATAACCCTTGTTACACTTTCTGTCTGCCTTTAAATATTTACCTGGCAAATCTTCTTAGCAAAAAAAATTACTGACATATAAATATTACATGACATAACTGTGGAAGTACTGTACATGTTTTGCTGACTCAGAATAACTGTTCACAGCTCAGGCTGTCTGGACATTAAAATGCCCATAATACAAAACATAACAAAGGAATATGTGAATAGGAACCTCTACCTAGAAAACAACCACATATTTCTGGCTGGAAGTAACAGCGAAATCCTCCCAGTTTAAACACTTAACTAAAAGGCATATAAAAGGCACACTACTACTTCAGTTTTATTAATTGCATAACTCAAGGCTGTACCTGACTGCCGCCTGCCACCTCTGCCTGTTCCCTACCTGCCCTGCTAAACAGGCGCAGGCACACAGTGAAAAGAGCCCCATAAATCCCCACAAACCGTTTCTCACTCGGGTTTATCCTTTCTCAGCCCTCACCTGACCAGGTCTCCATGAAGCTGCAAAAAGAGGTTTTTCCTCCCTTCTCCATCACAGATCTCCGACGCTGGAGTGTCCACTGTGCACAGGACCAAGCGTAAATCCGAAGGAGCCGCAGCTGCAGAGTCTCTTCCATAAACATACACGCAGCCTCGTCCGACGTCCCCTTTCAGCCAGGCCCTCTCCCGGGACCCAACCCGGCTCCTGCTCAGGCAGCTCCTGCTCCCGGTGCGCTTCGCGTTCCTCTGCAAGGCAGCCCAGACCCGACCGCGTCAGCATCGCCCGCGGCCCCGCTCTGACCCGACCTCTCCGCACAGGCCGCACCGCTGGGAGCCCCGCGCCGGGCAAGAAAAACTCCGGACCCGCCGGGCCGACCCGCCAAGGTCGCGGCGGGGAGCAGCCCCGGCGCCCCGCAGCCGACTCGCCTCCGGCCCGCCGAAGGCTCCGGTCCCCTCCTCACCTTCAGCACCCGTATGCCGCCGCGGGGCCCGGTCCGGCCCCCTCGTGCACCGCCCGGCGCCGCCGTGTCGTCCTCCTCGGGCTGCTGCTGCTCCCTGGGCCTGGACACCGGTCCCGCTCCCGGTCCCGGCCCCGGCCCTGCCTCCCCCATCCCGGCCGGACCCACACCCCGGACCCCGCCCCGGAAGCGCGCGAGGAGCGCGGCCCAGGCCC
>VYZS01016152.1:36765-58817 GCA_013400695.1 Neodrepanis coruscans
CAGGGCCCGCTGTCCCCGCCGGGGCCGCGCCCGAGCGCCGGGGCCGCGCCCGAGCGCCGGGCGCCGAGGGAGAAGCGTTCGCCGGCCGAGGAACCAAAGCTCACCTGAGCGCCTCAAACGCACCTGTCACCGCCCGCCCTCCGCTTACCTCCAGCGTCTGCCTCCATCAGCCCCCACCGCCGGCGGGACGCAGCCCAAGAGCCGAACATCGCCTTGTTCCTGGTACCCTGCAGGTCCACCACGTAAATTCTGCCACTCTTAACTAGTGGCTGTTACTAACGACATCATCACAGGGGGTGCAGTTTGCAAGAATTTGATTAATGCTTTAGGGCAGCTACCCCCAACAGGATGAAGCCCATTAAAAACAAAAGCCTTCCATCTTCCCCATAGTGCAATTACGTGTCAGAAAAGATGTGAAAAGTTATCTACTGAAATGTGACTGTGACTAGAAAACACATCACAAAACATCCCCGCAGCACATGTGCTGCTTTGACACAGAGGCAATAGCAATCTTGTCCCAGAGGCACACGGAATATGAAAAGGACCTTTGAACCAGCAATGGAATCATGACCAACTCCCAGAGCACGCTGCAAATACCAGGGAAAAGCCTTCCTCATGTTCAGATCCTAGCACACCTTTCTAGTACCTGGACAAGCACTGCTGCTAGTTAATAACTGACACACTCTCACTCTGGGTGGTATTATACAGAAATTGCCCAAGCATTTTGCGACTGCCCACTCGTTTTGCTCTCCAAAATTTGCTGTAAATTTTTTCAAATTCTGCCCTTATTATTTTGCATCATCTGAACTTGCTACAGCCAAACATCAAGAATCAAAACAGCTATTCCACTGTACTTGCATAAAGCAACAAGGCACAGTTTTAAATCATTGAATATTGATTCATTTTATTAGTCACTTCATAATTTGTTTCAACCAAGACAATACACACAGCAGAAGTCTAATGCATCCCATGTAAATGTTTACATCCGTTAAGCTCCTCACTCAACTATGACTCGGCATTTAAGTTTTTCACATCTCAAAAACAGGTCTCCAGAATTTTGAGTTCCACCAGGCTCCCTGCTCAAATATTTTCACTTTAGATTTGGTTGGATTTCTCAGAGGGTTTTATTTTCGTGGGGTTGTTTGCTTTTTTTTCCCTCTCTATACTGTCAAAAAGGTGGGATGGGGCCCACTCTATGTAAAATTTAAATTACAACATCAGGAAAGGAGGAATATACAGGAATAGAACGAAAGTTCAGAGGGAAGCAGTCCAGCAGCTCCTTCCCTCACAGCCTCCAAGTAGAAAATGAACACATAAAAGTGCACCAGTGTCATTGCTGCTGCAGCACACAGCTGGGATCAGCCTCAGGGAAGGCACTGGCACCTTTCCCAGCTGTTTCAGCATCTTCCAAGCTATAGATCCAAGGAACTGTAAAGGTGACAGTCCCCTCACTGCTATTGCTTCAATAGGTTGTTCAAGGCCATATTTTGTCCATAAAAACCTAGACAAAGTTGATTTCAGGACTTTCCCATGTCTCCTCCTCCTTCAGGCCCATTATTATCACTATTGTTGATGTCATTTGCTGACTCAATATACATTCACTTGAAAAAACAGACATTCAATATCTCCCAGCTCCAAAGCCTCCCATGCCATGCAGGTATTAGTAAGATTAGCCATAAAGTCTGTATCTTGCTGCCTTTATATTCCCCTTACAATGAAGCAAGGAAAACGTTGGCCAGGCCTGTAAGAATTGTTGCATTCGGCTGGTGGGAAAAGGACTGAGCCTGTGCTGGGAGTGCCTCAGATGTGCAAGTACTCTCCAGAGGGAAACCCCAGCAGCATCACAGAGCTCAAGGTGCACGCAGGGGTCAAGGAGCAAGTGTTATCTGAGATTGCAGGTACAGGAAGGTAGGAAGCCTGGCCTTCCTTCTGGCAAACGTCAGCACTCATCCCTTAACGAGGAGGGGAGAGAGAGCTCCAAGGACAATTGAAACATTCAGTGGCTGCAAAAGAGTTCTTCATAGCCAAGGGATGGCTTCCTGCAAAATGCATTTCAGGTACACATGCCGCCTCCTCCAGCCTCCATGTGACGAAGTGCCCATTTCCCCAAGTACAGATATGGTGTAAGGGTGGCTGAAGGAGCCAAGAACATAGAAGGAATTCATCCTACAAGCTTACCAGAGACCAACCGCAAAACCCAATTGCTCTGGGGAACAGAAAAAGCATTACAAGAGGGACAAGATACACTGTTCCCAACTCCAGTGCAACAAACTGTCCAGGTAAGAGAACATTTCCTTCTTCTTCCCATCTTAATCCCCCACATCACTGTTCTTTCCCAGCAAAATCAAAGAGAGCACAAGGTGTGCTGGCTTTCAGTATGAGTGACCATGTACAACTCTGAAGAGAATGGGAGAACTTCTGAAGAGTTCAGGAACCAAGACAATGACTTTCTATTAGCTTTCTGTCTGGGATGCCCTCAGAGCTCATTGAAGTATGGATTTAACATGCTCAGTTGGTGATGAATAGTTACAGCTGCAGTGAAAGCAAAGCAGCTAAATGCTGAGCACCAGAAATGGACCTTGAGTTAGCTATTTCCTGCCAGATTGCCTGTTTCATGATGCTTCTAGCTGAAAGCATAGGATCTCTCTCACCACTCATAACCAAGGCATGAGTCAACCCAAAGTTACTTTTAAGGAAATCATAACCGTTTTAGATTTTATAAGTCCATGCTGATGCCAGTTAGAGTAGAATAAAGCTCTTTGCTAATCCAAAGTCCCAAAACTGTTGAACCAGTAAGGTAGAAAAAATGCCTTCCAAGAGAAGATAAACCTACTCCACTACACATGACTGGCACTTTCATCAGTGACAGTCAGTCTTACCTTAAATTACTTAATGGAGTAATTAAAATCAAAACACACAGAACAACCTTTAGTGGCCTCCTGTTCCCAATTCAAGGGTAGAATAAGCCTTCAGTTTTTCCTACGTACAGTGTGCACCTCTCTCGCAGTATTTTTGGCAAGGACCGGAACCCAGTGTTAGCACTTCTGCAGACACAAAAAGCTGTGTCTAAACTTGCCATCAGAGCACTCAACGATCAGTCTACAAAGCCCTAGAACAGAACTGAAGCAGATGGGCTCCGCCTTCAGCTAACCAGCACACTCACAGATGAAGAGCTAAGATATATCCTCCCCTCTTTCCCCCTGAAGAGCACTGAACATCTGAACAGTTTGTCACACTGCGCTTTATGTCCTACAGACAGCCTAGAGACCACCTAGAACTGCACCACCTCCCAGCAGTTCCACAGTAACATCAAGAACACAGCTTTCTTGAGCTTGCAGGGGTACTGGACCTCACATCTTTGGACCCAAATATTCAAACAACTGGCTTCTGTTCAAAACATAGTAAAGTTACTTTCAGTCTGAACCTGAACTGGCACATTACTCTGAAAGGGGAGCAAGGAGCAGACTACAAAGATCAATTAAGTAACAAAATGGGAAAAGGTCTCTTTAAACCGCATGGTCTTTATTTCAGTGCCAATATTACAGATACAACACAAATATCCCAGTCAGAAGTAACTCAAATGGAACCCAGGGGTTCTACAACAGGCTCTGGAAATTAAATTGGGAAGAAGGTCTGGAATAACCAGGAAGAGTAACTTTGCAGCATAGTCTCTGATGAGTTTCCCAGCAGGAGCAGAGCCCTTTACCAAAGACTGATCAACAAAATTCAATGTGTCTTTTCTACTCATAAACCACAACTAACAGGCTGAAAGACTTTGAAACCATCTATGGTAGAAAACCAGCTGCTCCTTGAATCTCTACATCTCTCATATCCCACTACACTTTCTGGGGAAGCTACAGAAGACTGAATCTGCATGGCTGTAGCTAGTGATAAAGAGAAAGACAATTCAAGTGTAAGGTCTTCATTTCCAAGTACAGCACCAAAGCAATTTTACCAACTCTTACCAGCACCTCTTTTCCTGCACTGGCACAGGTTTGCAGACGAACTCCGAAGGCCTCACTCGCTCTTGGTATGCATCACATAACTAAGAGGTGGGTGTATATAATAATGCACTGAGTAGGTCATAAGAAGCCTCCAGCCCCTTCAGACCTAGGGGATACAAGAAGAAAGAGGCAGGGCAGCCTGACATTCCCCAAGTCCCCATCTGAGTCCCAGATGAAAATGCCTGAAAGAATCCAGCCAGAAATGAATGACAACACACCTTGCCCATCCCAGGGAAAAAAGACAGCAGAAAGAAGGGGCAACTGCTCACTTGCTGCAGAGAGAAGAAAGTTTCCCTGCTAGAAATTCCAGACTTCTCTTCCAACCAGGCTGTGTTTCTTTTTGGGGGGACTGGGGGAAGGGCAGGGGAAGCGGAGAAGGGAATGTTGCTTCTGGCTGTGAATGCATGTGTGAGGGAGTGCACAGTAGCCTCCACAAGCCACCAGCTTCATCAGCAGAGGAGAGATTAGTCTTTAACAGATATGCTTCAAAGTCAGCAATCATTTCAGGAAAATTCCTCCTCATCAGCAGGTCTCATCTGTTCCCCATGACCATGGTGCAGTTTGGGGGATTGCCAAGGATCACAACCTTCTTCCCAGAGTTCTTTTGATTGGGTGGGATGAGAGTAAGAATGGTGCCAGAGCCTCACTGCCAAGACTGAGGGGGGAAGTTGTTGACTTCTGCTAGATCCTGCATTGCTGAGCCCTTGTGATTATAAGTCAACTTGATCCGCATACGTAGTTGTTGCTACAAGAGAAAAGGAGTAAACAAACACACACAAAACAAATTCAGGTCTTCATTAAAGGTCAGCGAATCCCGTAACATTAATTTCCCCTCTCTTACCCCATGAATACTCAACACAGACCATTCCTGACTGTGGGAGCTTGCTAGAAGGATGTGCAGATGCACACTGCAGATAAATTCTCAGTCTGGTAGGTCATTGGTAACTGTATTTCCCAGATCAGGTACAAGCTCTTAGAAAAGCTGTAGTACAGCTTCTACCCATGTTTCTCTGCACTGGCCCTGCTCTTGCAAGCACTGATGTCCTTAAATACAAATTGACTGCCTTAAAATTCCAATTAACATAAGAAAGCAGGAGGCACATCCATACTCTGCTGCTTGCCACTTGGGCTTGCAGGGAGAGATGACATTTCCCAAACTGGCTGTCCACTCAACACATCAGCCTGGAAATTTCAAGTTCTGCATAGCTCAGCAGCACTGCAAAGTAAACAGCCTATGAAAGACTGGAAACAAAATCTCCAAGAACATTGCCTTCTGCTGGGAGTAAATGATGAAATGGTTCAGAAGCTGCATTACACTGTCATTTACTGTCACCCAGATACTAACTAGGTGGCCCTTCAAAAATCTAGAGCACAGCATGCTCCAGTCAAATTCCCTATTCTACTCACTCTCAAAAAAACCCTAAAATGAAAAGCAAAAAGTTGGTAATTTCTGCCTCATTTCTCCAAAGCTACAGGCAAATAAGCTAAATAGATAGCAGAGGGAAGAAAGCAGGACAAGGACTGCTCCAACCAGCCTCAGGATAAAGAAGTTATGCTTTATCACTAATAGATCAACATCATCAGTGTCAGTTTTTGATTTATTTGGTTTGGGAAAACTTGCCCTCAGTTTCAATTCAGCACTATGACACTATTTTGCACCTCTGTACTCTGAAGTGTTCCTAGGAGCTTTGGTGTTCCAGCAAGGAAGCATGCCACCACCCAGGTGTATTTCGCCTCAGGGGTCACATCTGAGGGGGGTGTAACGTGACTTCTGGCACATTACAGGAAACTCCTAAATCCTCCAAAGTTCAGAAAATATGTAATCTCAGTTTTATTTTCTTTCTGATGCCACCTGAGCACTTGCAAAGCCTCTCAAGGAGGACACGTGGGCTACATCTCTCCCTCTCCTCGGGTCTGTTATATCCCAGTCATGAAGCCTGTCTGAAGGCTGTAAAACAAATGTAATTATGATTACACTGCCCCTAAAGACTCTTTCAATCAACTGTTTAAAACTACATTCATCACATTAAAACCAAATCTGAAAACTTAACAACCACTCTGATGTAAGACACGAATGAATTCAAGATAGCAAAGCTGTTAATCTGTTTTAGCAGTATAACCAAATAGAAGGCCAAACTTGTGCCCAGAATCTACTGTATTTTCATAACCTTTTGCTAACCCTAACCAAAACAACTGTAATGAAAAACACATCATTCACTATTATCACCCCCTACCTCTTATCACAGATGCACCCCTGACTGCCACTAAATGAACAATTCCGAGACAGTATCTTTAATAATTCCTGAAATCACTCACCTTTTGTGGGTTCAGGACTTTAATGACCTGTGTGATGGTCCCAGAGTTAAATGCAGGGATGACACTGCTGCTAGGTGACAGGAGCTGCAGCTGGAATGTCTGAAGAAAGGCAAAGAGAAAACAATTTGATGCTTAATCAAGTAAGAATATAAAGTGACTTGTTTGCACTGGGAGAAAGCAAGGAAAATTAAAAGCTCAGTTCCTGACCCAGAATAATGAGTTCTTCAATTCCCTATCTTGTTGTTACCCAAGAACAGCATATTTTCCGGCCAACCTGCAAGTAAGATCCAGGTAGCACTACTAGTGGGAGATGAGGGCTTATTGCAGTGGACCAAAATCAAGAGTGATGCTTTGTTTCAAGTGTTACACGCAAAGGAACAGTGAGCACGCCCATAATCTCAAGATGCCCATTCTTTCCCTAATTCTATGGCAGGTATGAAACCAGCCAAAGTCCAAGTTAGAGGAATACTAATTCCTAGAAGTGAAACTCTCAGACATGAATGTACTTTCCCAAATTCAGAGAGCATTCCAGTCACATCCCACTTCAATAGTCTGCTCTACTATAAACCAGGCAGTATCTGTCTCCCGTATTTTGTGCCGCACCTGAATGCAAGGGGAGAATTCACTCCTTTAAAATCAGAACTGCTACTAATCACCATGTGATGACTCACTTAAACTTTTATAAGCAGCTAATAGCTTGAAAAGACCTTTTTTTTTCATGTCTTCATAGCTGCAAAGAACATGGTATATTTCTCAGAAAATAAGATTAAAGGGAATGATTAATGTCTCCAAAACACCTCTTTTGACTCAGTATTTTTTTGTGTGTGGTTTAGCAACTCTTTTAGAAAGTGGTGACTTTAAAACACGATTTTGTCCAAGCAGTAGTAGTCCAATCTGACAGGAATCTGTGTTCTATTGCATTTACAACATTTACTTTCAGACTACAAAGAGATGACCTAACAGAGCACTAAGAGATCCTTTTAACAGTTCTCAGCCGTGTTTACCTTACAAGTTTCTGTCTACCACTCAGGGAATGTTTGCAGCTGGCCTTCAACCTCTCACTGTAGTTGCCCTACCTTTGGTACTGCAGCTTGGAAAACAAAATCTGTCATATCCAGCTCTGTGCTGTTGGAGGCCTGTATCGTGATTACAGTGACACTGGGGTTGGTGTTCGACCTCTCAAAGGTGAAGTCAATCTTCAGCCCGTTCTTGTTGTATGCAGTAATGGAGGGGATTCCTGTAGAAAACATAGAAGCAGCACACCTACAGAATCTGGAAATCATAGTATGCACTTACTTTGCTCCAGATACGAACAATTCTGAAGATTAAACATCCATCCCCACTTCTACTCCAGTGTCTATGCCACACTTTCAAATTCCCTCCTTTTTTTTTGTTACCCCTTGTTTCCTCTTCTAGTTGGGTGCTGGGGCACTTAAGGCAAAGGATTTACATGTCCCTGANTCAGAGAGCATTCCAGTCACATCCCACTTCAATAGTCTGCTCTACTATAAACCAGGCAGTATCTGTCTCCTGTATTTTGTGCCGCACCTGAATGCAAGGGGAGAATTCACTCCTTTAAAATCAGAACTGCTACTAATCACCATGTGATGACTCACTTAAACTTTTATAAGCAGCTAATAGCTTGAAAAGACCTTTTTTTTTCATGTCTTCATAGCTGCAAAGAACATGGTATATTTCTCAGAAAATAAGATTAAAGGGAATGATTAATGTCTCCAAAACACCTCTTTTGACTCAGTATTTTTTTGTGTGTGGTTTAGCAACTCTTTTAGAAAGTGGTGACTTTAAAACACGATTTTGTCCAAGCAGTAGTAGTCCAATCTGACAGGAATCTGTGTTCTATTGCATTTACAACATTTACTTTCAGACTACAAAGAGATGACCTAACAGAGCACTAAGAGATCCTTTTAACAGTTCTCAGCCGTGTTTACCTTACAAGTTTCTGTCTACCACTCAGGGAATGTTTGCAGCTGGCCTTCAACCTCTCACTGTAGTTGCCCTACCTTTGGTACTGCAGCTTGGAAAACAAAATCTGTCATATCCAGCTCTGTGCTGTTGGAGGCCTGTATCGTGATTACAGTGACACTGGGGTTGGTGTTCGACCTCTCAAAGGTGAAGTCAATCTTCAGCCCGTTCTTGTTGTATGCAGTAATGGAGGGGATTCCTGTAGAAAACATAGAAGCAGCACACCTACAGAATCTGGAAATCATAGTATGCACTTACTTTGCTCCAGATACGAACAATTCTGAAGATTAAACATCCATCCCCACTTCTACTCCAGTGTCTATGCCACACTTTCAAATTCCCTCCTTTTTTTTTGTTACCCCTTGTTTCCTCTTCTAGTTGGGTGCTGGGGCACTTAAGGCAAAGGATTTACATGTCCCTGACCTGCAGCAATATCATTGAAGAGAGGCTGTGATGCAAGTCCATCAAGCAGGAATGGAGGCTGTGCTATCTGGGTTGCAGGGGCAGACACTGGAGAACCTACAAGAAATGTTGAATGATTATTACTCAGCTGTCATGAAATGAAGAGTAATTACTCCTTCGCCAAAGACTGACCACTGCATATTGTATTTCTTTACATGAAGCTGTAAAAAAAAAAAAAAAATCAATCCACACTGTCATCCTCCCCTTCTCTGCTTTCAAGAACTGGCTCCTCTTGAGCTAGCAGGCATTCAAATGGAATTAATTCCTCACATCTCACAGTCCTCTCTGGGAAGGCTCAAAAGCATTCCCAGAATGAAGTGTGAAAATGCTTAATCTTCACCAGCTAATCACACAGAGTCAAACCTGTGACTACATTCCGACTCCCACCTGCATGCTAACATGGATCTTGTAAAATCTGTGTAAAAACTACGACTTAACAACGAAGAACTAGCTCACCCTCATTACACCTCAGGGCTGAGAATGTAGATTTCTAAGAAATGCAGCCACTCACCTGTTAGGTTGAGGTCCCCCAACAGGTCAAGGAGCTCCCCACCAGCAGAGGCTGGCTTGCTTGTAGGTGCAGTAGGGATTACAGGTGTTATATCACTTCCCCCCAATAAGTCCAATAAATCATTTGCCTAATGAGAGAGTGGATGAAAGTTACATGTATTCAACTTTCAGCTACCTTACCTTCAAATGCAGTATATTCTATGTGTTCTCAAACTGAAAACTAACAGAGCTACTGGCCAGTCAGAGGGTTTCTTAGTTTTGCTGTGATCCCATGCCCCACAAGAGAGCTAGTTTCCATGCTCATGGGACTACAGAAATAGAGAAAGACTGAGTTTGTGCACACTGTGACGGGTTAGGGAATCACAAAATACTCTAAGTTGGAAGGGACCCACAAGGACCCTTGAGTCCAACTCTTAAGTGAATGGCCTGCATGGGGATCAAACCCATCACCCTGGCTTAACACCATAACCAACAGAGCTAATCCCATCCTCTCCTGGGAGGCCCATGATGACCTGGCCCACACACCTGTTGCAGACACTATAGACATCAGAGCAGAGCAATGATCAATCTTCACCAGTCAGAACTAGCAAAGAGGCAGAGAGGGGAATGGAGATAGTCTCAGCTTACTGTTGTCAGTGGCTGGAGTGTGGTCTGACAGGCAGTAGAAGCTTATCCGAGTCAGTTTCTGTTACCTGATTAGCAGGCTGCAATCCAGAGGGTGGAGGTTTGGTTTCCAGTACTGCTGGCTCTGTCTCTCCGTTGGTCTGTACAATCTCAGTAGGGCCATTTGTGGTAACTTTTTCCATTACTGGCATTCTCTCAAGCAGTGCTGGCCTGAAAGAAGCTGACATAGTTACACTGTGCCATCTTCCTGGATTTCAATCCAAATACTTAGACATTCAAAAGATATACACAGGGCAACCTGCCTTTTCCTTTGAGCTCCAGTGCAGGGGAACTGTAAGACTGCATGACAGCTTGAGGTGGTCAGAAGCAAATTTTGGCATTGTACTAGTGCAAATACATTAGCTGACAGCTAAAAAATAAACAAGCCCTCCTATCTCCTGTCTTCCTCCAGTACTTGAGACAGTTTCCACTGTGGGGTTAGGATAACAAATCCGAGACAAAGATTACATAACTGAGCAATGGTGGCTTAGCTGCAGACCTGGGACACTTGACTGCTCAGTTCCATATGAGAGTTAGCTCATTTGAGCTCTCTTTGCAGAAGGGTTAACCACTTAAAACAGGTGGCAAAGATGGAAAAGCAATCACCACGCTCTCATTTAGCCAAATTAAGTTTCCAAAGAGATGAAAGCTCAGCCTCAGAGAGTACCCCCTTGAAATGATACAGAGACTGAAAAAGAGGTATGAGATCCTGAATCCTGACACAGGGAGAACTAGTCTGCAAATATAAGAAACCCCTTGTAGATTGAACCACAAACACTACATGTAACAAGGGTAAGCCACACTATTTACACATCTTTGGGGCTGAAAAAGTGTTCCAATGCCAATAAAAACCAACAATGGGCCACACTCTTGACCATGAACAAAATCTTAATGAACATTAAGACATGAAGAATTTGAGATTTTAGACAGATACTACAAGAAGATATAGTAAATTGACGCTCTGAAAAACTCAAAAGTATTGTCAGTTGGAAGAATTACTTCCAATTCAGAACACAGCCTAGCAAGAGAGGTCAATGCATCACTACATGTTTATTTCAAAGGCATATTAAAATCAGTTTACACCTAATGACTCTGGTAATGCTAGCACAGTAAAAGCTACAGATATTTACTTACCTAGCAAATTTAAGATTCAACACCTAGAAGTAAAAATTGGTCAAGCTCAGGCTCAAAACAGTACTAAGAGAGACTTTTGGCAAAGAAAGTCTCTGATCACAGAACAATATCTCAGGATACATTAAGTCCTTAAAACTCTCACTAACCCTCTAGAGAGGGAAGGAATTCTAGTTCCTCTGTAAACCTATGCAAATCACCAGACAAAGCTTTTAAAGCACACAGTGTCATTGACAGGAGATGAGAGCAGATTATAATGCTGCTTTTCAAACACCAAAACTCATCAGCACTTACCTCATGTGATCATATTTCTTGAAAAGTGCATTATATTCCACGGCTCTCTGCTGTAGCTCCACATCAATGCTGCTGCCATAGATGGAAACTACCTTCTTAATGCGACTGTTGGGGGCAGGGGGAACAAACATACACACCATGGAGTTAGCAGCAATAACCAAGGGATTATCACTTGTCATCCTGAAGATGCTACCTGACCTCTGCTCAACAGGAGTTCCGTGTAACACAGCAGTCCCTGCAGTATGCATGCAACATCCATATCTGAACTGTCCTCTCACAACAGCATTAGCAGGTGATTAACAGACAACCTTAATGTACAGCATAAAAAAGCTCAACTACCCACACAGGGAAGTCGCCTATAAGAAACGAGGCTATTTTTCTCTCCATCATCTGAAAAAGGAACTGGAAAGAACAGCCTACTGAAAGTAAGGACCTCTCTTTCCATAAGGAGTTTTCAAGAAATGGCAACATGGATTCAGTCCCTTCACAGCAGAGGACATCCACAGAGGAGACAGTACAAACAGCAGACATCTTTCACCAAAGCAAAGGTGGACTGTAAAAGCCAACAAATAACAGGATGACTTTTGTAACCCATGGAAGCATAACATGTTCAAGGAATACTCCTACTGAAGAAAACTGATGCCAGCATATTTGCAACAAAGCCCTGTGCAGTACACCACCAATGATAACTCACTTGACAGTGCAGGTGAACCTTGTGGAAAGCTTCATGATGGCAGTGAGAGCATAGCCTCGTGTCACAGATGCAGACATATTAGATATCAGGACGCTTTCTAAAATATCAAGAACTTCATCCTCTGTTACCTGAAAAGGTACAGAGAGGTTAGGCTAACACAGAGGAGCTTTGCAGCAAGCCTGCCAGAGCATACTGTAAAAACTGTCTCTTGCTTAGTGGCCATGTCACACCTCCTCTGCAACTCTGAGTCTGTAGCATTATGTTCAGCATGTGAGACAGATGCATCCAGGTGCAGATCTGGATTGTACAAGTTTTAAAATACAGTTCCTGTTCCATACATTGAAGACCAGGTTTACCACCAAAATACACAGCTAGGACCCTGGCAGACTCCTTGCAAGGCAGATTAGCAGTGAAAGCACACCACTCTGCCAACTGCAGCACCACTCCAGATTTACGCGATCCATGCCTGCAGCAGTGGAAGGAGATTCCTTCTCAGGGTCCACTACCATTATGTGCATCAGTGCTAAGGAACTGCTGCAAGCATTCCCCTCACATAGACAGCATCAAGCAGCTCCAGGCTTAGCCAGGTATGCCATTGCTGTTCTTTCCCAAGATATACCTGTATTGGTTCCTCCTCTTCACACTGACCAGATACCAGAAGTTCTCCATACTCTCCTATGCACCAGGAGGCCACTTGCACCAGCGGCTGCTGTTGGAAGAAAAAACAGAGAAGTGTCAGAGATAAATGAATGCCTGTATGATAGATTAAACCATCATCATTTCCAAGAGCAAGCTTAGCATTCCTCCAAGCCAAGGAAGTTCACAGCAGAAGAAAGAGGAAAGCTTGATCCGATCAAGAATTCCACAGAAGAATTAAAGTAACTAAAAAGAATATGAACTCAAGAGAAGACATGCCTTCTCTGCAGTCTGTCCCTCAGAACTAGACAGTGTGATGTTGTCTTACCTTGAGATGCTTAGAAAACACACATATTTACTGCAGTAGAACAAGGAAACTGAAGTTGGCCATGTTTGGTTTTACCTGGGAGTAATCTCCAAGGATAGCTTTGTAGAGTCTCTGCACAGTGTAGGCATGCATCTCCATACTATTAGTTATTAGCTGGATCAGATTTGGAACAGCATCATCACGAACATAACTTCCTGCCTGCAAGAACAATTTTTAGGCTTTACTATCCATCTCAGGAAAACCCAGCAGCTGCTGACACCCTTTAAAAAGCCCCCTGATGGGCATGGAAATAAAAATCAACCTTCTCATCCATGAGCTTTTTATGGTCGATTTTCAGCAGGCTCAGACGGGCAGAAGTACAGGATGGCACATTTACCAACAAAAAAAACTGCACCAAGAGAAATCCATACCATTGACACCCTGAAACTGCAAGAGGTTGTAAGGGGTTTCTCTAGCAGTCAAGAATAGGAAGTTACTTCATTGAATGAAGTCATCTGAGAGCAACTCTCACAGCCAATCTTCTAATGGAAATAAATTCTCAGTTCAGAAGGAATCTACTTTTCCATTACAGGGTAGCAAAATAGCATGCAAGCCAGATTCACTTCTTGATGAATTTCTCAAATTTGGACACTCATACTGATAAATCTCTTCCCATTCCTTTGCTTGAGGGAATACATTGCCTTACCCAAGTTATCAAGCTCTTTTCCCTTGTTTGCCAAAACAGTACTCCAGTTCCACCTCAGCTGTGATGTTTATAAAGTAATTAAAAGTAGGTGAAGAGTAATAACTAAACCCAAAGAAGAGGAACTAGGCAACTATCGATACAATTTCATTAATCAGTTTTGATAAACTCAACCTGGAATAATTCCAAGAAAATGTTTCATCCCCTTTCTCTTTGCAAGTCACTTAAGACTGTGTTCACTCTCCCCTGAAAGTACTGTATATGAGAATCAGAGAGCACAAGGATTGTCCTAACTTAGAAGCTAATACAACTACTGCAGTAGAAACACACTGCTACACACTTATCCTGGTGTGTTTCTGAAATTATACATTTCTTATTACAAAATGGCTCTACCCATCCACTGTACTGTGGCCAGGCTTTGGTAACGAGGGGGCTACAGGGGTGGCTTCTGTGAAAAGCTGCTGGATGCTTTCCCCATGTCCAGTAGAGCCAATGCCAGCTGGCTCCAGGATGGACCAGCCACTGACAAAGGCTGAACCAATCAGGAATGATAGTAACACCTGTATGGTAACGTATTTAAGAAAGGGAAGAAAGTTATTGGGTAGATGAAAATTGCAGCCAGAGAAGAGTGGAGTGAGAACATGTAAAGAACAATGCAGACATCAAGGTAAGTGGAGGGGGAGGACGTGCTCCAAGCGCCAAAGCTGAGGTTCCTCTGCAGCCCATTGTGAAGACCATGGAGAAGCAGCTGTGCCCCTGCAGCCCATGAAGGACCACAGGGGTGCAGAAATCCACCTGCAGCCCATGGAGGAGCCCACTGGAGCAGGTGGATGCCCAATAAAGGCTGTGACCCATGGGAAGTCCATGTTGGAAGAGGTTTTCCTGGTAGGACCTGTGGCCCTGTGGGGGGCCCATGCTAGAACAGCTCATGTCTGAAGGACGGCACCCCATGGAAAACTGATGTACATTGCAGTTTGTAAAAACTGTTGCCTGAAGGATGGATGCATGCTGGAGAAGTCATGTGGGAGGAATCTCATGAGGAGCAGTGGAAGGACTCCTCTCCCGGAGCACCAGCAGACACAACTGACCGTAACCCCCATTCCCTGCACCACTGACGTGGGAGGTCATAGAACTTGGAAGGAGGAAGGTATTTGTAAGATTTACTTTTACTTCTCGTTTTCCTGCTTTGATTCTGTCAGTAATAAATTAATATCCCCACTTGGAGTTAGTTTTGCCTGTGACAGGAATTGGTGAGGGTCCTCATCTCAACTCTTGAACCCTTTGTAGTATTTTCTCTCCCCTGTCCCGTTACATGGGGGAGTCAGAGAGCAGCTTTAGTGAGTACTGGTGTCCTGCCATGATCAACCACTACAGCCATATTTCTGTATTTTCATATCTCTGACTGGCTGCCTTGGGTCACTATCGTAAGTACGCTTCCTCTGTATATTTTAGCATTTGTCATCTGCCAGCCTTTACAGCCATCTCCATGATGATGAGCAACCTCCTATGGAATTAAAAACATTTTATGTAGTCACACAAAAGAGAGGCAATTTCACTTACCGTTGTTAAGACTCTCATAATTGTGTCTATGTGCCAGCGCTTGGAAGGAGCATATCTGACAAAATAAAGAAAACAAGTTGGAGCAATAACTGCCAGCCTTCAACGCCAGCAAAAACCTCATTATCATCAGAACCTCCCCATTCAGTTATTTCCTGGCCCACTGATTCTTAAGGTGGGGACACCAACACTATTGTGCTCTGTTCCTCAGAGTTGGCTACAACTGACAAACCCCCCACAGATCAGCAAGTAAAGAAAATATGATCAACGCATTCTCTCTTGCAGGATGGAAAAGGGGAAGAACAACATACAAGACGCTTACAATTCTGAGGATGTAAGAAAAATTAATAGCAAGTAAAACAAACCCATACTTTTCAGCTGCAAGAAATATTCCAGATGCACAGTCTGCTTTGAACTCTGGTTCACAGGAATCTAGGAAATACAGCAATTCCTTCATCATTCCACGGACGTTGTTACCATTAACAAGAGCAAAACTCAGTTCCATTGCACGCCTAGGGCAAGAGACAGAAAAACAATTAAATACCTTCACCAAGTGAAGGAAGGAAAAAAACCTATAAACAAAAAGTCCAGCCACAAAAATGCAGTTATTTAATTAAGAAGAGAGCAATATTTATTAATCCCATGAGAATAGCTTTCCACCTTACATGTGCCAGTATTTTCGTGTTCATAGGCAGACAATAAACACCCACCCGACAAAAAAATAAGGGGTAGTGACAGTGCAGGGTGTTCTAGAAACATCTATCTATCTATGTATCCCTAAAGCTGGCAATATCTTTTAGCAACCAGAGTCCATTAGCATTAAACTCTGACTGTTCAAGTGTTTGTAATCACTTACTGGTCATTTCTGACACATGACTGTGACAACTAATCAATGTGACAACATGCTTTCTCCAGATTCAAGGATCTAGAAGAGACCCATTTCCACCTCCATATATGAAGAGATTCAAATATAGTAGAGATTTAAAGTGTTAACTGATAAGCTTTACTGTATCCAGTCAGCTAGACTGCCTAAGATTTCTAAAACACAAAGCTACCCTGGTGCTCCATTCATTCCTCCTCCCTACAGACAGGCTGGCACCACAAGTAGTCAGAGTACCAGCTCCCTGCTATTCCTTGTTCTGCACGTTTGGAGCTCAGAGGCTACTGCTGGACCCTTCTACTTGAAGCTCTTGATTCTAGAATAGATTTCTCATTCTGCTAACATTTTCTGAATGAAGGCTACTGACTTCAAATTTGATTGATTTCTGCACAACTTTGCAACAGTTGCATTAAAATGCATGAATGCAGGCTCATTAAACAACCCTGACTGATTTTTAAAATGGTATTGGTCACAAGCTGTTTGTTCTCAAGAATCTCAGAACATCTAGACAGCACTGCTTCTCAACATCTTCCTAGTTATTACTGTCATAAAGATTTCTAGAAAATGGTGAATTGTGTTACTTTGCCTTTTACCCAAATAATACCGAGAGACTGAGAAAACACAGAATTATTTCCATTCCTCCAACTAGTTCCCAACTCCTTGCACCTGACTCTACTGGGTTACACATTTCCATATCTATGCTTCAATTTGCAGTCACATTACAGCAGATATATCAGCACTGCAGGTGCACAGTAGTACACTGTGATCTTAATACCAGGCATTTATCTCAGCCCATATTGCTTACCTTCAGTCATATTAATGTTTTGTTTCTTTCATGAAGCTCTTAATCATGCAGTTTGTACAAATTAAGCAGATAAAAAGTCTTGAATTAAATGGCAAAGCCATTCTGAATTATACTACATGGACCAAAGACACACTGCAACAATGACATGATTATGATAAGAGGCCATGCTTCAGATAACCAAAACCAGGTATGTCTTTACCTCAAGTCTCAGCCCTTGAAACTTACTACCTGGGGACTCTCACATATATTCAGTCAACATATTGCTTCAATGAAGAAGTGCACTGTCAGCAGCATGAGTGTCAGCACGGCAACATCATGCTCTGCTGATGGATCACTCAAAGGCTTCATCCTCCAATAGCACTCAGACATGAAGCTCAGTTGTTTGCAGTATACCTGTGTTTTCCTAGCAGGTGCCATTAAAATGCTTTCATTGCCTTCTATCCAAAATCTAGATGGGGCTTTGCTGCTCCACAACCTAGCTGTTTGCTGGGTCAGGCACCAAATAGCACCAAATGCTGACTTGCTCAGCATTTAAGATACTGTAAAAATAGATTACATGATACCCATTACATAACAGTTATAAGTTTCAAAAGCAAAACAAATCCAATTTCTTTCCTATTCCTTACATATTAGACTGAGCAGTGCTGTTAAAAAATTAGATCTGATTCAAAGATGAGAATAAATTTGAAGAATGCCTGCAAGAACAAGTATCTATAGCATATCTGATCAGTGTGAGTAGATGAAAAAAAAAGAGGTTGAGCAATTTTGAAGGTATATTCATGATGTGATGAGAGCTCAATGAAATCTGGGCCTGCAGAAGAGATTCCATAAAAGACAACAGGGATGCCACTGTCCCCATCACTGCATGTTGTATGCTGCACTGAGCTCAGGCCTTTCTTTGTAACCCAGTTGCAGAAAGAATAATGATGAAGAAGAGAGTTCTGAAAGAATGAACAAGGAATTGACAGACTCAAAGACTCAATTTAGAAGGGCAACATTCCATATAGGCTGGGCAAAAGTTCCCATGAGTGACTGACAGAAACAG
This sequence comes from Neodrepanis coruscans, assembly GCA_013400695.1. Lineage (NCBI taxonomy): Eukaryota > Metazoa > Chordata > Aves > Passeriformes > Philepittidae > Neodrepanis > Neodrepanis coruscans. The sequence continues at coordinate 54,756 of VYZS01016152.1, forward strand.
GAGAAAGTTACTGTCATGAGTAAAAGGAACATAATTGAAGTAATGAGAGTCACAGAATCAGAGACTGTGCTGAGTTGGAAGGGACCCACAAAGATCAGTGAGTCCAACTCCTGGCCCTGCACAGGATCATCCCCAACAGTCATACTGTGTGCCTGAGAGTATCATCCAAACATTCCTTGAACTCTGTCAGGCTTGGTGCTGTGACCGCTTCTCTGGGGAGTCTCTGGTGGTTGGTATTCCAGCACCCAACCACCCTCTGGGTGAACAAACAGAGGAAGAAGCCAAGACTGAGCATAAGACAAAATGTATTTCTGTAGTGAGAAGTGAGGTTGCAAGCTTTCCCGTTGTCTAGAAAAGCAGCAACATACCACTATTTAAATGAAAAATGAGCACCAAGAACAATAAAAGGACGCAGTTTGTAAGCAAATTGTTTGAACAATCAAGTTGAGTCTGAATTCTACCACTGCCTAATTAATTTAATTTAGAATATGTTATTCAGATGACTTAACGCTGTTTCATGACAACATGGCACTGCCTGTTCATCTGGGAAAGAAAAACAACAGTGAGCACATCAGAGTAGGTNCTACGCTGTAACATATCTAACAACACCCTGCTGCTGCCCAGACAAGCACCTGTCCCAATTCCTGGGCTCATGTCAGCTGTCCAGTCTTCACAAATATTTTTAAAAGATAACATAATTAAAGATTAGACCTACATGGATCTTACACTCAAAACAGCATGAGTTACGAATCCTACAGCTGGAGCCTGCAACTCGTGATTTGCTACCCAACTGCCTAGAGATGGAACTCAGTTCTAGCAGTTGCAGCAAATCCATGTCCCAATTAATAGTGACCAAAGCACAACCAAACTCCCTTGTTGCCACAATCACACAAAGAGAAAAAAATCAGTCTTTGCCTAATTTGTCAGATCTCCAGTGCAAACTCTGACTTGAATAGCACCACAGACCTCTTGGGACATCATAGTGGATCAACAGGTTATTGGAAAAAAAAGTGGACCCGCTTAAGGAATCACATGTTAAGAATGAGATCATACACCTAAGACTTATCAACCAAGAAGGGTAGGGCCACAACTAAGATTTGCACAGGAAAAGAATGTACTAAGAAAGCAGCAAGCTTGCCAGCCACACTGGTGGCTGGTCTCCTGGAAAGCTCTACCTCAGCATCACCTTTATGTAACTGCTTCTCACACATTTTAAACTGGGTGTTGTCAAAACACACTTTGTACAACTTACCTAATATTTTTGTCGTTGTTTAATAAGAAACGGCCTAGGATGTTAATGGCTAAGACCTGCAAAAAGAGTTAGGGAAGATCAGTGATCTAAAAAGGCTCCTGGTAATCTTCAGTTTCATGATGATTTTAAAGGCAAGATGTCAAAACTACCATTGTGGCTCTTACCCAAAAAGAACTCCAAGAGCTGCCTTAGCAGAGGAAAAGCTAAGACAAGCAGCGCAGGCTCTCACCTGTGCTCAAGGAAACACAGTCTGTAGGAAGTTTTGCTTTCTAATTTTTGTNGCATTATGATCTGTCTGTACCGTTTTCAACAATGATGTCAAAGCTACATATCTGCAATAAGGGCACACAGTCATCAGCAGCTGACAGTAGCCATTTAATTACTGTGCATAGACACTGCCCCCACACCAAACTTGGTCTTAACAGAACAGGATTCTCTTGTAACAAACGGAAATCCTCCAGGGGACTGCCTGGCCTGTCTTCACAGCTGAGTTACCACACTACGCTGTAACATATCTAACAACACCCTGCTGCTGCCCAGACAAGCACCTGTCCCAATTCCTGGGCTCATGTCAGCTGTCCAGTCTTCACAAATATTTTTAAAAGATAACATAATTAAAGATTAGACCTACATGGATCTTACACTCAAAACAGCATGAGTTACGAATCCTACAGCTGGAGCCTGCAACTCGTGATTTGCTACCCAACTGCCTAGAGATGGAACTCAGTTCTAGCAGTTGCAGCAAATCCATGTCCCAATTAATAGTGACCAAAGCACAACCAAACTCCCTTGTTGCCACAATCACACAAAGAGAAAAAAATCAGTCTTTGCCTAATTTGTCAGATCTCCAGTGCAAACTCTGACTTGAATAGCACCACAGACCTCTTGGGACATCATAGTGGATCAACAGGTTATTGGAAAAAAAAGTGGACCCGCTTAAGGAATCACATGTTAAGAATGAGATCATACACCTAAGACTTATCAACCAAGAAGGGTAGGGCCACAACTAAGATTTGCACAGGAAAAGAATGTACTAAGAAAGCAGCAAGCTTGCCAGCCACACTGGTGGCTGGTCTCCTGGAAAGCTCTACCTCAGCANAAACAGAGGAAGAAGCCAAGACTGAGCATAAGACAAAATGTATTTCTGTAGTGAGAAGTGAGGTTGCAAGCTTTCCCGTTGTCTAGAAAAGCAGCAACATACCACTATTTAAATGAAAAATGAGCACCAAGAACAATAAAAGGACGCAGTTTGTAAGCAAATTGTTTGAACAATCAAGTTGAGTCTGAATTCTACCACTGCCTAATTAATTTAATTTAGAATATGTTATTCAGATGACTTAACGCTGTTTCATGACAACATGGCACTGCCTGTTCATCTGGGAAAGAAAAACAACAGTGAGCACATCAGAGTAGGTTTGATCAGAAACATACTGTACAGAGGCTTTCCATCTTGCTGAGAGTACACAAATCTGATCTCCACTGAGATTCCATTTTGTAAAAACTCAGGCAAACAGAAAATTTTTTTCTTCATGAAATGTAAGAGCAGCTTTCCAAAGAAGGTGGCTGTATATCTTCATTATTTTTGAATTACAAACCATAATATGCCTTCATACTGGTCTCATTGACAGTTCCCCAGCGTAATTGTAATTTTCCCCTGTGCCCTGCTCACCTTCCATAGGCTGTCGACCTTGAGAGTCTATTTCACTTATACTTTGATTACCTTTTAATAGAGACATCCAGATCCTTCAGGCAGTCCACAATGGTGCTTCTGTGCCGCTGTACTGCATTATGATCTGTCTGTACCGTTTTCAACAATGATGTCAAAGCTACATATCTGCAATAAGGGCACACAGTCATCAGCAGCTGACAGTAGCCATTTAATTACTGTGCATAGACACTGCCCCCACACCAAACTTGGTCTTAACAGAACAGGATTCTCTTGTAACAAACGGAAATCCTCCAGGGGACTGCCTGGCCTGTCTTCACAGCTGAGTTACCACACTACGCTGTAACATATCTAACAACACCCTGCTGCTGCCCAGACAAGCACCTGTCCCAATTCCTGGGCTCATGTCAGCTGTCCAGTCTTCACAAATATTTTTAAAAGATAACATAATTAAAGATTAGACCTACATGGATCTTACACTCAAAACAGCATGAGTTACGAATCCTACAGCTGGAGCCTGCAACTCGTGATTTGCTACCCAACTGCCTAGAGATGGAACTCAGTTCTAGCAGTTGCAGCAAATCCATGTCCCAATTAATAGTGACCAAAGCACAACCAAACTCCCTTGTTGCCACAAGCACACAAAGAGAAAAAAATCAGTCTTTGCCTAATTTGTCAGATCTCCAGTGCAAACTCTGACTTGAATAGCACCACAGACCTCTTGGGACATCATAGTGGATCAACAGGTTATTGGAAAAAAAAGTGGACCCGCTTAAGGAATCACATGTTAAGAATGAGATCATACACCTAAGACTTATCAACCAAGAAGGGTAGGGCCACAACTAAGATTTGCACAGGAAAAGAATGTACTAAGAAAGCAGCAAGCTTGCCAGCCACACTGGTGGCTGGTCTCCTGGAAAGCTCTACCTCAGCATCACCTTTATGTAACTGCTTCTCACACATTTTAAACTGGGTGTTGTCAAAACACACTTTGTACAACTTACCTAATATTTTTGTCGTTGTTTAATAAGAAACGGCCTAGGATGTTAATGGCTAAGACCTGCAAAAAGAGTTAGGGAAGATCAGTGATCTAAAAAGGCTCCTGGTAATCTTCAGTTTCATGATGATTTTAAAGGCAAGATGT
>VYZS01016155.1:10860-28077 GCA_013400695.1 Neodrepanis coruscans
AATAAATTAGCTCTTACACATTATGCAGTTCTCATCGTCTTGAATCTCAAAAACTGAGATGAGATAGCAGAATTATTGTAGCATTAGTTTACAAACAGCAAACCAAGATTCTTCCTTTTTTTCTTCTTACAATTAGGCAACACTAGCAAAAGTGAAGGTCTGCTAAAAACTGACATTTTATTTTTTTCATCTCACTCTGGAATACAGTTTATGCAAATTATTCATTTCCAAAGATGAGATATAACCAAAAAAAGTTAGTAGAAACCTATAAGTAAATTTGCAGATGCTTTGGTAACTCCTCTGTATTTCCACATGCTAATATATTTGGGGTTCTTAACTCTGTATTTTCTGCATTTAGAAAGTTAGTTTAAGATCATTAGACCATCTATGGGATTACTTTTTTATTTTCCACTCTATGTTGCTGATAATTTTTACTACCTGAACATCTTCAAAAGAGAAAGTAGCTGGTTAGTTTCTGCTTTTTATTTAAACATATATATGCTAACAATAACACTTGACCAATGTCAAGACAGAGTTAAGGCAGACTGCAGATATGAGCAAATATAAAACAAAATTATGTGCTTTGGGATCATGACATCTTTTCAATACTAGTAAAAAACTGTTGCCAGAACCTCCAGGCTGATTCTCAAGGGAGAGGTGTGGAGAAGCTTTTGGCTCTTGATCGAGACTTGAGCTCAGTAAAAGTTAAACCATTGAAGTCCACAAGGAAACTATTGCCAAAACCACAAAAATTGGACTTTTGGCTGAATAGAACCTATAGAAAGTAATCTTTCATTCTGTGTTTTGAAAGCAACAAATAGTTTATTTCAGCTGAGCTCAAAATTGTAGCTATACATGTTGTATCTTTTATCTGTTTGAAAAAGGAAGATCTTAAATGACAAAAAAACCCTGCCACTCTGTCTATAAGATTCATTTTAATGGAAGCAATTTCCCCCTGATGACAAATAAAGATCGCTCCATAAGTTTACCCCGTTACACGTGCACACGTCCCACTCAATGTAACATAATTGTTTGTATCTCTGTAAAGGCCAGAAGTGTACAAGAGACTTACAAAGAGGAGCTTAGCCAACTGAAGTGCAGTAGAAACCTATCATTTACCAAACCAAATAAACTCCAGCGATCTGAACAAATCTTTTGCTGGGACCTTCAGAAGATAAATATTGATCCATCCAATTCTCTTCCTGTTTTGTAGTGTCTCCCTGTCTAATTTAATAAATGCTTTCTTTCTGTTTCTTGGCATCTTCCAGAACAAGGAATGGAAACTGAAAAGATCATGGAGACTAGTGTTGGCACAGGATTTCACAATGAATATCAGGAGACACAGAGACGAGTCTGTCAGCCCATACCTCATGCCACAGCCTCTCTATGAGGGAAAGTTGCTCAGTGCTGTGTGAAGCATTCTTTTGTTATACAATAACTAAGACACATGAAACTGAGAAGAAAAATAGATGTTCTAACAGGTCAGCTGCTAAAATAACTATGACACAGAAAAAAAAAGCCAAAAGTAACAACAGGAAGGATAATGTTGGATACAAAACAGTACAGCACAACAACAATCACCAAAGAATTACTGACCATATGTTATGCCACTTTTAGTCAGGTAGAATATGCCAAAAAAGGAGAGTAGCTGCTGGATAATTATATTTTATTTATTTATAGTCTGTAGTGTCTATTATTGTCTGAATTAATGAAATAGGATTTGTACTGTGGCAATTACTCTCCAAAATGAGCACCCAGACTTTTAAAGTCCAAATTGTTTAAAGTTAGGATAATTCCTTTTCAAATAGTATATCTCAAAAGATACATAAAATTCATCTCTCTGTAAAGTGGACTTTCTACATGGGGCCTGAGGTTTATTTTCTATTCTTTCATGGAAGAGCCATTGCTGTAGATGCACATAAGAAGGTGTACTGAAAACACTCATTAATTCTGTTTCTGGGTGGCCTTGGAAAACTGTGAAGTCTCTTTAGACTCTAATATTTTGGCTTCATGTAGTTTTGCCTTTCAGAAATAGATCACTATTGCCTATATGTTCATACAGTCAATTCTTGGATCTTTGAACTATTACAAGAGAGTATTGTCTTCATAAAAATTCAATGCTGAATGGCATTTAAATGCAGTTTACAGAGCCCTTTGTAGACAATTAGTAGCTTTAAGTGAAAAACAGTACAATGTAGTGTGCAAAGAACAGCACGGTTTTTAGCATTACCACTGGAGATTAGATATTCCTGGATAAGAATGAGTTTTGTGTAGAGTTTTGTCTATTTGTAAAATAGGGCAAGGCTATTCTTGCTTGTTGTCAAATGATTTGAGGTTTATGAAGAACAATTAATGAATTCTTATTTATTCATATAATTAATTTTATGTGTCTTTTTTCCAAAGTTCTGTCTTTGCTCTCTTCTTATAAGGTCACTTCAGGGTTTTGTTTGACATTAGGACATTTTGAGAGAGCACAGTCTTCCCCAGATCCAAAAGCTCTGCACTACCCTTCAGGACACATGAAGATCACCCAACCAATACTCCTTAGCTCATGCACCCCTTTCCATTCATATACTGCAATCTGTTACTCTTACCTCTCCTTTTGACAGTAAAATACAGGTTAGTGGAAGAATATCCTATGACTTCTTTAACAGACTTTATCATACAGTGGGAGCTGGGCAGTACAACAGTAGAGCAGCAGCGGATTGTCACCATGGACTGACAGTTCTTTGGAAAATAGGTAGTTGGAATATCCTGAGGTACCCTGAAATCACTTATATAACTGGAAAAGCACTAAGATAAAGGTAAGCAACTTATTTTATTATGATGTAATTCATTACAATAATAGTTTAAAAAATAAAAATAAATCAAGACTCCAACCTGTAACAAAGTGAATTAGTGTTTAAGGACAGGAATTAAAAATTGGAGCCTAAACAGGGAACTGGATTTATAAACTAACTTGTTTCATATAGGTGGAGTTTGGACCTCTTCAGAATCAACTTGTAAATAAATCTGTCACGAAAAATGGCCAGTAGCTTTCATCTAACACTGAATAAGGAACTTTATTGTAACAATAAGAGTAGAGCTATTCTGAATCTTGTATTACGTTTCAAATTATTTTTTGTCTAAAGGTTTTGTCTAAAACCTTTTCTTGCTCCTGCTGCTTTACTTCCTTTTACTAGTTACTCAAACAGTACAGCTCTAATTGAGGATGTGAGATGGATTAAGGAGTAGATCTGCAGTGATATCTTAGAGATGTATGAGAACACAGCAGTATGTCATATGGGTGCCATTTACCAGGATCCAGGCGCTGGGGAAGTAGTTTTCTGAGCCAACTTCATAAAAATACTTCTTTTTGTCCACTTTATTCCAGTGAACACAGTAAGCAGAGGAGGAAAATTCTTATCTATGCATTCTCCTGGAACTTAAGAGCAGTAGCCTAGCACACGTATTAGCTACTGCAAACATCCAGGACACAGATTTGATTACAGTTCCATTAACAGTGCAGTATTCATCAGTTACTGCTGCCTCCCATTTTGTGTGTACTCCATGCTGCTAAGCATCTATTCTCCTGGGGATATGGTATATCACATCATTTTTTACACAGACTAACATATATGTAAAGGATGACTTAGCAATGCTATGAAGCCACATTAATAGCATCTACACTTGTATTTCAATGCTCGATTCCACTCAACACTTAAGAAAGACTCCCATCTATTATGAAATTTCCACCATTACTATTCCCATAGTAATGTAGTTGCTATACCATCTTTTTAAACTCCTCTTGGCTTTTTTCTTTCTGTGCTAAGGAGCCTTAAGTCATAATTAGGAACATTCCACTAATTATGTGAACAATATTACTGGCATTTACTGAGTCAAATACTTTGCCACCATGTCATATGGCATGGATAGTCAAAGAAATTGTATGGTTATAGACTAAACTGACAAATTAAACCATTCTGTTCAACACTGTCACTGCACTGTCTTGTGAGTGGCTCAAAGTTTGCAGGGAATAGTAGTTTCTTGTTTTGGTGATGTAGACAGTGTTGAGAGGAAATTTATAGTAACTTTTGGTGTTCTTGGACAGTTTGTTATCTGAGCACAGTATGAAATTCAGGCACTTCAGAACTTTTGTAGTGGGGTTTTTTTTTCGTTTGTTTGTTTATTTTAAGGTTGCATCACAGATCTCTATTACAATCAGCCACACAAGTGTTACCAATTATGACACTTCAAGTATTGTGTTACTGATGATAACACAAATTTACCCAGTTGCTCAGCTGAGGTTCATCTGTGAGACAACCCCAGATGCCTGGAGCATCTCACTCCAGGCAACTAGTGGGAGAGCTTCATGTAATTTCCATGCTTCTTCCTGGGAACCCATAGTGTTGGGTTTATTTCCAGCAGAATAAAGGACTCCAAGTATTGCTGTTGCACAGTTGTTTGCATTTGCATGGGTAACAAAATGCACTGTCCGAAACTCCCTTTACATAAAACAGTACCCTAGACAGGGCAATAGCATCTAAAATTTTTCTGTGTATAGTGTCACACCAACAACTCCACATAAGTGAAATATTAATCAGGGATCAGATCCAAAAAACAAAGTATTATCTTGTTCTGAGAAAGCTCTTTACCCCTTCCTTAAATACAGTGTCAATGGATCAGCCCCATAAAAATTCTGCTTCATTTAGTAATTAGCATTAAAAAAAGTTCCAAGAAGCAAGCAAATAATTAGATCTAGGCTTATCAAAGAATGAGACCAAGGACAGACAGGATATAAATTGATCAAGAAAGAGGATAAGTTAAGACTTAAAATTTATTTCTAAGCATGCAAATCATCCTTTTGGAGGAGCTGCCTAGCAAAAATAGTGAGATTGAAACAGAGATGTAATTTCAAGTAAACTAAATGGAATTTGGTAGTGGCCATCTAGGAGGTGATACCATATGACGCTGTATGGGACTTTCCTGGAGCTCCCTTGCAGGCATATATGCCTATTCATAGCTGAAAACTTCCAGCACAGCAGTTGTAATATGGTGCTGAGGCCAAATAGGCNCAATTCCATTGTGCTCTTCACCTTTTATGGAAAAAAAAATTGTGGTCATAAATTCAAGTTTTACTTAGAGCCATCCCCAAAACTTTCACTGAGAAAATCTGTTAGTAGTTTTAATTTTGTTCTTTTATTTTCAGAGTTACAAGATCCTGGTTTTGTTGAGTCAATTCCCTTACCTGATCATTACTTACTCCCTAAAAGTTTCCCAAATGTGTTACTTCTTTGGGCTATGTCAGGAGCATTTCTATTTATGTTTTCCTTTTCCTGATGACAGTTACTTTTAACAGGGAATGGATTCTGTGCCTCTGTCCAAATAAACACCAAATCTTCCAAGCCCACAAGATCTTTTCATCGAAGTCACTGTAATACCAACTATAAAACAACTGAGTTGTTGTTATTGGGACAGTTTTGCTCTTCCTGACATCAGCTGAAAGATGCAGGTTGTCCTCTTTACTTTTTAATGTGTCCTTTTTTATTTCCATCTTTTCATCTTCTGTTCCATGATAACCTTTGATTTCTTGTAATGATCTGTTCTAAGCTTCAGTGGCACCTGAGATAAATCTTGCGTCTTCTGAAACAAGTGGCTAGAGTTGTTCCTTTTGGCAAGAGGGAATGACTGAAAGCATAAATGAACTGGGAATTATTCATTTTTCTTTTCTTTGTGTGGCTTGGAGAAAATGCTTGCCAAATTGTATCATCACAATCTCTAAAGCAGTTTATCTGTGAACAACTGACAATGAAAATACGCAATTTTTCTTAAATAGAAGGCATATTGCCAAGCAATCAAGAAAGGAGAAGCATAATTTCAGTGCATTCACCACCTTTCAAATCTTCAAGGTGTAGACTACACCTTCAAGGTGTAGACTTTTTCACCCTCTATCACAAAAATTGGGTGCATGTTATAATCTGTGGGAAGGCTCTGTAAATTTTATATATTTTTTATTTCTCACTGATATGTATAGATTTCTGACTTCACAACTGACAAATATGTGACCTTCTAGACAAGTTTGCCAGGCCTGTCTTGCTTTCAGCCATCTGAGCAGATGCCACAAGGGTCAGCTTATGAACCTAAGTCTGCAGGAGTTTTAGCCCTAAGAAATTTGCTCCTTATTTCCCTGTTTTTCCTCCCTCCTATCCTTCCTTGCTCATTTGGAAATTAGCTTTTTTACAAGTGTGATTTTCCCCCTGCTTTTTACTTCTGAGTACTAGCAGGAATTTCTTCAAAGGTTATTTCTCCGCGTAAATTGTTAAAAAAAGGCAGCTTCAGAAATGAGCTGTGTCTGAGGACACATTAGACCAATTAGCCTTATGGTACAATGTATTATCTCTCACCTGAGGACTCCCAAGCTATAGATACAATTGCATTCATTTTACCTCATAATAACAGACATTTTAGAGCAGAAAAATTCAAAAACAGTGCCTCTGAAATACAGATTTGTTATTTCCAAATTAAGAGACTACAGTCATGATAGTCAATAAACTCTATATGTGAGAGATCTCTCCACTATCTAGGCAGGGATAATGAGACAAGGTGAAAAAAAACACACCGGACCCCACCTCAAATAAAAATGGTGGCAGTTTTATCAGTCTTACACAATAGTCACAAACCAGCATCTGGAAGGACATAATGCAAATGACTTAATGATGTTAGAATTTACAGTGTATCAATGGGAAATAGCATGTTCCCAGTCTATTCAGCACTTGTCAGGCCACACCTGGAATACTATATTCAGTTTTAGTCCTCTCTATACAAAAGAGATATGGACAGTCTGGAGAGGGTCCAGAGAAGGGCCACAAAGATTATCAAATGACTGGGGAACCTGTCATATGAAGAAAAGCTGAGAAAGCTGGGTTTGCTCAGTCTGGAGAAAAAAAGGCTTAGATTGGACTTTATCACTGTGTTCCAGTGTTTAAAGGGTGGCTACAAAAAGATGGAGGCTCTATTTTTACAAGGAGTAACATGGAAAAGAGAAAGAGCAGTGGGTGCAAGTTAGTCTTGGGAAGATTCAGATGAGACACAAGATTAATTTTTTTTGCAATGAGAACAATTAGCCATTGGAATAATCTCCCCAGGGAAGCANAGTCTGGAGAGGGTCCAGAGAAGGGCCACAAAGATTATCAAATGACTGGGGAACCTGTCATATGAAGAAAAGCTGAGAAAGCTGGGTTTGCTCAGTCTGGAGAAAAAAAGGCTTAGATTGGACTTTATCACTGTGTTCCAGTGTTTAAAGGGTGGCTACAAAAAGATGGAGGCTTATTTTTACAAGGAGTCACATGGAAAAGAGAAAGAGCAATGGGTGCAAGTTAGTCTTGGGAAGATTCAGATGAGACACAAGATTAATTTTTTTTGCAATGAGAACAATTAGCCATTGGAATAATCTCCCCAGGGAAGCAGTGGATTCCCATTGTTGAATATTTTAAGATTCAGCTGGGCAAGGTGCTGAGCCACTTTGTCTGGACTATGCTTTTGACGAGAAAGGTTAGACTAGATGAATCTTGAGGTCTCCTTTCAAACTGGTATTCTATGATTCTACTATCTTTTTCAGTATAACTTTACTAAGTCTATTGCCTTTCATGGCTTGTTTGTGACATGACACTTATTCTCTCTTGCCTTTGACTTTAATAGTGGTTACACTGGCATTGAGGCATATATGTGTTAGTATCAGTTTAAAATAACACACATATCAGTTATATAACTCTGCTTCTCCATTTCAATACAATATAAAATTTGATGTTAAATAAAATTTAGGAGGACTGTATGGTTAGCTATACAAAAATATATCTTTTTTTTTTACATTCCAAATTTTCCAGTGCTGGAAAGTAGATAACTGTGATCTTTCTGTATATAGAGAATTCTATCAGGTCACACAACCTTTCCTATTTTTAAAAATTGTGGAGAGTGAGGTGGTCAAGGAACTAGAAGCTTTAACAAGAATATGTTTATTTCCATTGCATGAAGAATAAACAGTTGGTGGAAACTAGGGAGATTGAAACTCAGTATTAGAGAAAGTAGTGTCAACATCTGATTGCAGCTAGTTGTGTTCCTACAAAATTGAAAAAAAACCCAGCGCAAAGTAGAAAGACTAAAGCTGAACATCATAATAGCTTTTACAATATTTTTTGAACAGGACACAAAGTTTAGGCATGTAGATGTTCCGCATTTGCTAAGTGTCAAATGTCCTTGGTAGCTCTTACTGGTGCTAAATACTTCTGCAAAATCAGGCAGAGTCTTTCCTATCAAATGAGAAGCCTGATTTTAGGAAACTTTTCAAATATAGGAAATAAAATGAAATTTTATTGCATTATAATGAATTAAAATGAAAGTCTTCATTCCTCTTCTAAGTTTTCATTTTATTAAATTATTACAGAGTAAGCAGTGAAATGTATCTCGTACCAAAACCAGTTAAGAAATTCCAAAGCTGCATTCTAGAACAAGAAATTATAGATACTACTTTCTTGTGGAAAAACAAACAAACAAACAAACAAAAAACACAAGCCCATAGTTTTCTTGAATTCAGTGATCTGTGCTGAAAAACCTTGTTAACTACCTGCTAAACGGAATAACCAATAACCAATTTTGCAATCTCTCTCTGATTAGTCTACTGACCTCATTTTTTTTTAATTTTACACTTAATTTGTTTTGTTTTTCTTTTTAATTTCCAACTGTATCTGAGATTCCCTATTCCATTGAGAGCTAAGGTCTTTGTTCATGAGAAGAGTTTTAAACAGTGCTTACAGGAGCAGAAGTTGGAGGTTTCTGCACAGAAGGGAATGTTGTCATACCACATGACTTAATGCAAAGTTTATTGCTGACCAAAATACTGGTTCAGTCGTCCCATCTCTTCACAGTCCCTGTTCTGCAGTTTTGGGATTACAATGAAACCTTATCTCTGTCCTTTCTGAGAGGATTGCAGGGAAATTTCCAGTTTTCCTTTAGAGAAAACCCAAAAGAAAATGGTGTCAAAACAAAGCAACGGGTAAAATATAGCAGCAAGCCTTTTCTTGTTGAGAGTGGTTGTGATGCCAGCAGGCTTATCTTGCTGTGATGGATGGGAGCTGTTTCATTTTTTCACTGTTTGTGAGATACTGTGCTCCTTGAAAGGGCTGCTCCTGAAAGTAGAGAGATGATGCCTGTTCTGTGCCTCTGGTGATGACTAGTCGGGTTCAGACACGAGCTGTGGCGGACAGGAGGACTGGCCTCACCCGGAACAAACCAATCCACGTGATGCCGGGGCAGAAGTCTGGGTGTGCAGGGCTGGCATGAGTAGCACAGGCGTGGCTGGAGGCCGGCAGCATCGGGGAGGGCCCGGCCGGTCCCCACAGAAGCAGTGGGCAGACCCGCAGCCTTGCCTCAGGCATGATGGAAGGAGACTGACTTTATCTAGGGACAGAGAGAGAGAGTGTGTAATATATTGCATCTCAAGAAGCTGCTAAACATTCCTGAGCTGAGAGAAGACTAGGAGAAAAGATTCTTCTCCTGCAATGACACAGTAGGCATGGGGAGAGCAAGAGATTTCCTCTATTTTTTAGTTTCCATCAGATTGAAATTTTTAATGTTCCAAAATGAGTTTATTTCAGTATGTAGTTGAATCTAATGTAGTCGTAGAATTTAAAAATCCCCTTTTTATGCTTATTTTAAGAAAAATGTAGACAGAACCACCTCAAAATTTTGAGGTCAAAAAGAAAAACTATGTTGCCATTGATACATACATTTAATGAGGGGAACACCCTGCAACTCAGCTTCTTTTGAGACTAACAGGTTAGAATTTTTAGGAACACCTTATAAAAAAAGAAGCACCATTTCCCTTAGAAGGCTTTTGTTTGACAAATTACTCTAAAAAAGTCTGCCAAAACCTTTGAGAACTCTTTTTAACTATCTTTTTAGCTCACTGCAGGAGCAGCTGCATCACCAGAAAAATGAGGCTTAGCATCCACAACCTTTCACATCAATTTATTCCAGGACTTTCACAGTGGTCCCTGTTAGAAAGTTTTCTCTAGTTTCAGACTGAAATGCTCCTTGCAGCGAGTTTAACTTGCAGCTCAAATTCTTATCTGTACTGAACAGTACATTACCTTTCTCTTTATAGTTACATGTATAGCTACGTGTATTGCTACATGTATTTGACTCATTATCATGTTTCCTCTAGTTTTTTCTCCTCTGTAGAATATAACTCAAATTCCTTTCCTATTTCTGTATGACTAAAATCTCTGATCATTCTTACTGCTCTTCTCAAGGCTCTCTTTAGTCAACCCACAGCCTTCTTTAATTAGGGTCCATGAGATGAATCAGTTTACTTCCACTGCAGCCTTGTGAGCAGTGCACAAACCAGAAGAACCAAAGCCTAAGGTTTATAGGCATTACCTTTCTTTTTACAGCTCAGTAATAAAATTATGCTTTGCCACAACAGGAAAAGACCACTAACTTATGTTTGCTTAATGATCTGTGATAAATCTGATACCGATTTATCTCCATAGAGAGATACAGAGTAGATTGTATATACAATCCACTATAAGCTTCTGTTCTGCAACTCAGCGGCTTTGTGGGTTTGTTTTTTTTTTCCCATCCTATATTTGTGCAGTTGATTATCTCTACACAAGAGAAGAGCTTGGAAAAAAATTCAATAAAAACAAGAAATGCCTTTTTTTTCCCTCGGGCAGCATGTCTTGGCAACATCCCTCAGTGTATGGCTGAACTTTATTCCTGGTGGGAACCCGGCTGGCACAGAACAAGCTCTATTAAGTGTGGGATTGCATGTTGACCTCTACTTGCTATTCATTGCGACTTTAGTATTTTAATACTGGTTTGTTCTTAAGGATGACTGGGAGTTTTTTGTCCCTTGCTCCCTCATAAATGCTATTGCAGTAACAAATTGGCAGGAATTTTCCCTCATCTGATTAGATTCAAGTGTTTTAGGTAAGCTAAAGAAAGTTGGCTGCAGAGCACACGTGCAAATGCATGGTGGGAAGTAGGGAATGGTAACAGTCTGGAGTTGCTTCTTCAGCACCATGATTTTCAGATTCAATAGCCACATCTGGTAAGTAACTTCATGGCAGGCCCTGCATAAGCACACTGTAAAATTGTAAATGTGGTCTGTAGAGGATAAGGGCTCCTTAGATCTGACATTATATTTACCAGGCTCACACTTTTCTAGCAGGAGAGGCCCTTCACCTTCTACTGTAAACAGAAAGAAATCAGAGGCTCTCTCATGCAGGGCTGTTGGCAGATCACTATGAACTTGTTTCAGCCAGAGCACACTTTGTCGTCATGGTCAGTGAAAGCCTTTGAGCTTCAAAGGTAAATCCTGTGCTCAAAGAGAGACATTGCAATGACCCAGGACTCCTGGCAGATTTGGTTTCAGTTACTGGAAGATTCTCAAAAATTCAAAGGCACTTCAGCTCCCTTCAAACTTCAGCAAAGAGCAGCAGACCTACAAGGCAAAGTGCAAAGTGTAACATTGGCAGTCCATGAAGAGTCTGCATCTTGATTTCAGTAGAGCAGATGTTATCTGCAAGCAATTAACATACTTGTCATCACCAGTAAAATAGATATAGAATTCTTCGAATGATTTTTTTTATCTACCCTAAAGAAAAGTGTTTGTGCACAAAGCAAAATTTCCACATTAATATTAAAATAACATTCAGTGAGGCACGCGACATGTGTCACTTTTTCAGTTTTTTGAAGTTCCTTTTTTTCGAACAGCAATGCTGTAACAATAAACCAGAGCTAGAGAACACATTTCATCACAGACGTGTCTCTTTTAACAACAGAATATTTGATGGCTGTATTTTTTACTTCATTGTTATTATTTTCAAATGCTACTTTGTTTTGCATACAGCCATATCAGGTACATATCCCACTTTCATGAGTGTGGTGGGTTGACCCTGGCTGGATGTCAGATTCATTCTGACAAGCCATTCCATCACTCTTCTTTGCAGCTGGGCAGAGGAAACTATAGTGAAAGTCTTGCGGATTGAGATTAGGACAATGAGAGATCACTCACCAGTTACCATCATGGATGAAACAGATTTGACTTGGAAAAATTAGTTTAATTTATTACCAATGAAATCAGAGAAGGTGCCATGGGTGGGAGTAGAAGGCTTAGACAAAGTTGTTAAAGAAGCCCTACTGCTGAGTGGAGAAAGGACTCCCTTGCTGTCTAAAGTTTAGGTGCAACTGAATCCTGTCTTAACTTTGAATGGTGTTAATGGTTTAAATTCTAAAGTGGCAGTTCTGTCTTGGAGACAGTTGTCATTGGCTCCATCAGACACAGGGGACACCAGGCAGCTTCTCATATAAGCTACTTCTGTAGTCCCTCCACTACAAAAACTTTGCCACACAAGTCCAATACAATGAGTTTCACCACAACACAACCACAGTAAACTCCAAAGAGCTACTTTCTGTTTATAAGTATATATGAGGAACCCAGAGACATAGCCATGTATCATCATTGCATCCTGTTTTTAAAATTCTCTGAGTGTGACTTGCAGCAGTCATATCCCTAACAGTCATACTATCTTGTTTAAATAATTGTTTTAAATATTGTATACTGACCTGTCTTCTAAAGAATCTTTTAATTACTTTACAAGCTTAAAAGATGAGNAACAGATTTGACTTGGAAAAATTAGTTTAATTTATTACCAATGAAATCAGAGAAGGTGCCATGGGTGGGAGTAGAAGGCTTAGACAAAGTTGTTAAAGAAGCCCTACTGCTGAGTGGAGAAAGGACTCCCTTGCTGTCTAAAGTTTAGGTGCAACTGAATCCTGTCTTAACTTTGAATGGTGTTAATGGTTTAAATTCTAAAGTGGCAGTTCTGTCTTGGAGACAGTTGTCATTGGCTCCATCAGACACAGGGGACACCAGGCAGCTTCTCATATAAGCTACTTCTGTAGTCCCTCCACTACAAAAACTTTGCCACACAAGTCCAATACAATGAGTTTCACCACAACACAACCACAGTAAACTCCAAAGAGCTACTTTCTGTTTATAAGTATATATGAGGAACCCAGAGACATAGCCATGTATCATCATTGCATCCTGTTTTTAAAATTCTCTGAGTGTGACTTGCAGCAGTCATATCCCTAACAGTCATACTATCTTGTTTAAATAATTGTTTTAAATATTGTATACTGACCTGTCTTCTAAAGAATCTTTTAATTACTTTACAAGCTTAAAAGATGAGATCTACTCCATAATTTCTCTGTACTCTGTTCCTCTCTCTGGGGTCTCTGTAAATACTTGTTCCACCAGAAGTGCTTCATCTCCCAAAATCTAGACCTCTATTTGTGATACCGAAAAGAAACACTTATTTGAAAGTTTCTCTGAAGTATTCAGTGAGTTAAGGGATGGAGAAATAAAACATTTGCCTGGCCTGCTATTTTCAAAGTCATCATTTTCTAAACCCTGACAATATTATTGGATGATTCCCTTTACACTGCTCCTTTTCAATAAGTTCATTTGAGTTGCTGCTGTCCTAGAGAAGTGAAATGATTTTGTGGCTATAGCGCAAGAGGAGGGAGAAGGTGGTCTCAGTTCTTAGAACTGCCACAGGTTACTTATTTGATCCTGGCCAAGTCATTGAGTAGTGTATCTGTGACAGAAGCCTGCTAATCACTTTTCTCCTCTCAGTAAGGTCTTTGGAATCAAAAAAAAAGAGCCTATTGTTATATGCTTCTGATATGCCACTAGTAAAGGGACAACTCTTGGTGGGGCTTCTATGTGTGACACTAATAATAATAATTTTTACATGAAAGTAAGAACCTTGAAGTCCTTCCGTATACCTTATGAAGTGTTATTTAACATCTCATCTCATCAACTCAATGCACTTCTGAAATAAGCAGCGTTAACCTAATTTGCAGAAGGAACTTGTTTTTAGAAGGTCAGAACCAGGCAGCAAGTTGTAGCATAAAGAGCTAGCAAAAGAGATTGAACTTGAAACCCAGCTGCCCTGATTCCACTTTATTATTCCCAAGCTCTACAGCAGCTTCTGTGTTGATTAGTGACAGGAGTGGAGAAGAAAGTGTCTATCAGCCAGAAAGACTTGAGGGCACTGAATCTGGAATGAGCCACACATATTTAAGTCTAGCTAATGTAGTGACATCTTGAAGCAGCCTAGGGCAGAGAAGTTTCCTCTAAACAGAGGTTTCTAACCCACAAGTCCTTGAATACTTATTGTGAGTAAATGATCCAGTTGCATTAGCTCTAATTAAAATCATATCACACCTGTTCCATATTACACAGCACAATCTCTGGAGCTTGCTTCTTCACCTTCCTCTGCCTCGACCACCAAGACCTCCTTGTTTGCATTCCAGATACACAGACTGTTAATGCAGCCACTCACGTAAAATGAACCAAGTGAACAGGATGAGAAACACCTGAAAGAATGAAGTTGTTGCACTTCAAACTGTGAGATATATTACAGTCCAAAGATGGTGTAGGAAAGGAAGTCCTGACTTTACATACCATGATGATGGGAGGAAACAGGGAAGATTAAATGATGGCTCCTGCAATTCTAATCAGAAAAGATGCTTTCTGTATAACTAAGAGTGATGTTTGACTAAGAATGATGACAAGAGGCTAGTTATAAAGCTGTAAATTTGACACAGGACCTCTGTAAAATATCCTTTTGTCTAAACCAGCACTCAAAGAACCCATAATCTTCTAGAGTTATCTAGTCAGAGAAGAAAATTATAATATGAGTTGACAATTTCAGCAGATATCTGCTTATTTACATGTTAAAATGTAGAAAGTTCTGCTTCTCTGATGGAGGGCAAGGCAAACAACTCAGAGACTATCTACTTTCTTGCTGCATCAACTCTCCTTTTAGCAGTTCCCCAAAATTCTCCGTATGTTTTTTGTTATGTCCCATTCCAGAAAAGCTATCCTTCTCTTTCCACATTCTCCTTTTGCATGTAGAGATTTTTATGTCTGTACTGGAAAAAAGCTATATATGCAAAATTAACCCTTTATTGTTTTTTTACTGTCTTAATCATATAGTTTTTGCAGAACTACTGAAAAGCAGAAAAGTTACTAGTGGGTTAATGCCAAAAAACAAAGCAAAGAAGTAAAAAATGGATTTTGGACAAGCAGTTTTAGAACCTTGGTTGCTCCCAGCACTTCAGGTGCTGAGTATTTTGTATCAGTATTTTGTATTAAAGGAAACTTTAATAATTGAGGATGCTAATGGAGTATTTGTTTGATGACTGTTTATGATATTAAATCTTTGAAGACGCTAGTCAATAATAGTTTATTCAGTGCGAACAGGGTGTTTTGTGCCACGGAATCCAGGTTGCCAGTAGCAAGTGTTTAGTTCTTATTGAACAGCCAAGCTTCAGAGTGTTGCTGTAGCCCCTCTGTACTAGTGGTACTACAAAAAGAAAAATTCATCTGCTGTTGACAGAAAAATCAAAAGAGTGTGGTGGATGGGGGAATAGACGTCATAAAATCAGGAGTTTTTAAGAGTGCCTCTATTGAAGCAACCAGAGAAGAGAATTAAGTTGAACTTCACAAGGGATTTAATCTGAGCTGAAAAATAGATGATGGAAGCAAGTGTAGAAACATTCCTGCCTGAAAGAACAATATGCTTCTCATAGCTGTGATTGAAAATTTTGCTTTCAACCTTTTACTTCTTAAAAATAGCCCTATTTTGTCCAAGATAACTTATTTTGGTCTTAAATTTAGATGTCACTGAAGAAAAGCAAAACCACTTAATAACACTTCCAGCAGATTTGCATTAGGACTCCACACGGCCCTTGTTCTCTTCAGTTATGCTGAGGTTCAGAATCATCCTGACTAAAGATGATAGAATCTGCTACATTAATATGTAAATGACCTCCTGTATTCCTTTCAAATCCTTTGAAGAGATCTCTTCTCAAAATGTGTGAAATTTGTGCATTAATTCAGTGTAGTTTCCTTTTAAGCAAAAACATAGACTGAACTGAGTGAGGCCATGTTACCACAAGTAAAATCTATAACTTGCTGTTTCCTTTAAAGATGAGAATCAGTTGAATATTCATGCATATGCTATAGATAGTGCTGCTATTAAGGCTGGTAGCCATTTCTTTGAAAATTTCTCTAGCAGACAGTAACCTAAATCATTTAAGGCTCTAATGAGTTGAGGACACATCCAGTTGCCAGCCAGTCACCAGCACCAGCGATGTCTCCCAAGGATCAGTGTTGGGACAAGTCCTGTTTAATATCTTTATTGATTATCTGGATGAGGGGATTGAGTCCACCATTAGTAAGTTTGTAGATGACACCACGTTGGGAGCAAGTGTTGATCTGTTAGAGGGTAGGAGAGCTCTGCAGGGGGATCTGGGCGGGCTGGATAAATGGGCAGAATCCGATGGAATGAGCTTTGTCAAGTCCAAGTGGAGGTCCTGCACTTTGGCCACAACNTAATATCTTTATTGATTATCTGGATGAGGGGATTGAGTCCACCATTAGTAAGTTTGTAGATGACACCACGTTGGGAGCAAGTGTTGATCTGTTAGAGGGTAGGAGAGCTCTGCAGGGGGATCTGGGCGGGCTGGATAAATGGGCAGAATCCGATGGAATGAGCTTTGTCAAGTCCAAGTGGAGGTCCTGCACTTTGGCCACAACAACCCCCTGCAACACTGCAGGCTGGGGACAGAGTGAGTGGACAGTCGCCAGGTAGAAAGGGACCTGGGGGTTCTGACTGACAGGAAACTGGACATGAGACAGCAGTGTGCCCAGGCAGGTGAAAAGGCCAATGGCATCTTGGCCTCTACCAGGAATAGTGTGGCCAGAAGGACTAGGGAAGTAGTTTTCCCCTGCACTCAGCATTGGTTAGGCCAAACCTTGAGTACTGTGTCTGGTTCTGAGCCCCTCGATTTAAGAAAGATGTTGAGATGCTCAAAGGGGAGAAGGGGAACAAGGCTGGTTGGGGATCTGGAACACAAGCCCTGTGAAGAGCGACTGAGGGAGCTGGGGTTCTTTAGCCTGGAGGAGAGGAGGCTCAGGGGAGACCTTGTCATTCCCTACAACTGCCTGAAAGGAGATTGTACTCAGTTGGGGGTCACTTTCTTCTCCTAGACAACAAGAGGAACAAGACAGAACAAGAGGACACAGTTTCAAGCTGCGCCAGGGCAAGTTTAGGCTGGATGTTAGGAAAAAATTCTTCACATAGTGATTGGCCATTGGAATGG